>PNEQ01046109.1:5000-13095 GCA_003012365.1 Medauroidea extradentata
CCAGAGTGTTATCTACTGAGACTTATTGAGAATATGTTACTATTTTACTATATCACCCAGCCATTCTCTCTGCTCCACACAAAGAACTATGCAGAAAACAAAGATGAGGTGGCGAAAAACTCTCACCTTAAAAACTTAACAGCTACAAAGATAATTCTTACTGATTAACTCTAAGACTTTGAATTTAATATTTAAAAACTTCCTACATCCATTTAGCAATGTCATTAAAATTAAATTATTAGGAATAATTTAAGCCCTTCTCCACAATGCAACACAGGAAAAATTATTATTATTGCTTTTACTATTATAACATATAAAAGCACAATATCACATAATTATTTTCAACACATTGGATGGCTTATGAAGATAATAAATATTTCATTCATGGGATATAGTACTTATAAAATTCACAATTTAGCGACACTGAAATTTTGCACAATTGGTGCTCGAAAAATAAGTATTGTATGTTATTGTAAATTAATAAATAGGTATACGATGTACGAGTGCTAACAGGGCAGTACTAGTAGGTACAGAACACACACAAGCACAGAATGACAAATTGGAAAAATGTGTTTCTCCTGTATGCATATATTCCCTACCTATCAGTAACAGCCTGTAAGTACTTAATCATCATATATTATGTGAAATATGTAATTAATAGCCTAACTCCTTTTTCCCCCATTTCATAAATGACTCAAATAGCAAACTATGCCAACAAAGTTAGCTATAACCTAGAAGTTAAAATTTTTGTTTTCCTATGTTAGCTTACAGACCCCCCTTTAAAACTCAGTACATACAAGTTGATAGTGTTAATTTACGCAGTACAGAAAACCTCTGTTTATGTCGGAGTTATGTTTTCTGAAAACAAAACGTAAATAGAAACGACGCAAAATGTGTCAAGCCGGAAGTGCGCGCACAGACGTGGCAATGTGTGATATTATCCTTTTTTTTATTTTGCAATCGCCAGCTGCATTTGCCGCCAGTAAGACCATCACGCAATTTTGCACCTTTGAAATCAGGTGCAGTTCTTTCTTCTTTGGCGATATAGGTTCTCGCCGGAATTGTCTTCCAGAAAAGTCTGGTTTCATCTGCATTGAAAACTTGCTTGGGCATGCACCCACCTTCTTTAATAATCTTCTCAAGTTTCTGAATAAATGCCTTTGCTGCACTGGTGTCTGAACTTGCTGCCTCGCCTGTTATTTTTATATCACTGAAACCATCTGCGGCTGGCAGTAAACACATCCTTTACGGTCGACGTGCCTTCAACATTTTTTATTACCTCACTGTACAAAGATAAGGCTTTGTTTTAAATCAGAGCTAAATTTACAGGGCAATTGTGCTGGTTCTGTGTTTCGATCCACACAGCAAGCATCTACTCCGCTTCCTCCATTGCATTACTACGTGAATACTAACTAGTCTCTGTAGCGCTGACAGATGACATGTTAAGCAAGCTACTCTTAATTTTGTCCACATTTGCTCGAATTGTACGAACTGTGGTATAGGCCATTCACAATAAAGTGAGCACTGCATAAAGTTTTCTTTCAGCTCTTTCACAACTATCTTTACTATTTTTAATATAAAACTTCCATGTAACCAAAAAAACCAGTGTAAACTGTGGTGCTACATACAGCCACATTAACCTTTATATTAATTTTTTATTTGTGCGCGCCGGTCAGCAATGAGCGTCCTCTTATCTCAGGAGTATTAAGTGGGTCCGTAAAAACGACTAGAAAGTAATGAATTTAGTCCAAGATTTCACACTTTTTAAACTAAACATTTTATTCTTTTTTTTTCTTTTCTTATCACAGCTCAACTATTTAACAGCAAATGAAAAAAAACAAATCAGCGGGCGACACGCCACCTTAGAACATTCCCCGGATACCGATATTTCACTTGGCTTGTAATTCAGAAAAATTCCGCTCCCGTCAGGATGCACGCCCTACACCATCTTAGTGGTCCCGCGGCCAAGCCCTCTCTGCCGTCCAAACCGCCTGCCTCCCCTGTTTACGATCACGTTTCCAGGGAACGTTCAAGAAGGTTCTAGCATGATCTCATATAAACATCTATTTTGTCTGAATTCAACTGCAAAGGATATAAAAGAAATTTTTTAACATAGAAAAATTCAGTAATTTACTCTGATTACCATGGTATAGCATACTGCCTAGTTTAACAATTAAAATAATTAAAATAAATATGAAACTACATTCGCGCCGAAGCACCAGGAAGTTAAAGGTTCATACACACCATGTCCTTCACCGTTTTCTTGGAACTTGCTGTCTTTGTCCTCCCTCACCCAGCTTCTCCCATGTGCCGGCCAGGCGGCCCGCTAAGTCTTGCTCACTCCTCAAAAAGGCGAGGGCTGATTTCACTAAGCATAACTTTTAAACACTTGCATTTGCCGTCAAACACCCAGAGAGCAAAGTGGTTTGAAATTAAATTCTGATTCAAATGAAACCAAACAAGGCTATGCTCCGATAAAATGCACAGTTCAAATTCCTGGACTTAAGACTATTTCCTCTTACAGTAGTGCTCTTATGTTACACCAAGCAAGGTGATTGGCTCGGGTTCCAAACTCTTAATCCCAGGCAAGCCTCTCGTGACTACCGCTACACGTCACCTAGTTTAGAATAAAAGTTTTCAACAGCTTACCTCAGATGGTATACAGGGCCAGGCACACCCCTAAATGTCACCAAAAGCCTGGAAGTAGAGACTAAAAAAGAGAAACAATCTTTATATTGTGCTAGGTTGGCATTTTGCATCACAAAACGTTTCAACAAACTCAAATGTTAACATCGTTTGGTCCAATAAAACATAATTTTAATTACCTAATTACAAGTTCTGCTGAGTGCTCAGTTTATAGTGAACATGCTATAGGCAGTAGTGCTAACGCTTTACTAATGTAAACTGCCCTCTCGCCAGAACCAAAACATCTCAAAACTTCCATTTTCGTGGCTAACAAGACAGGTGTTCTTATTTTTTAAAATACGTAACGAACTTCGAAGATAAACTCAATTGTTTCGAAGCCATTTTATAAAGTAAAATTCATTAATTCCAGTCAGCTGATAATGTACTGAAACACGTTTAAAATGCAGTAATGTAAACTGAAACAGTGGCACGTTTATAACTCTGCACAACACAATGTCATCCCTGCTACTGAAACAGCGCCAAGGGCTATTTAGTGAGAGGAAAGGCAACATGCTGCGTCGTCGCGAGAAGGAGATAAGACTTTGTCGTGCTAGTGACGTGGGCGGGCGAGTAGTATTGCATCACCGCGTGGAGGGCAGGAAGTATCTGTCGCAGCGTAAAAGATAGTGTGATGTGTGTGTAGCTTACGCTACATAGCCATACATGACGACTTGTGTACAGTGTTTTAGTAAAAACAAAAAGCATGGGAATCTTAAACTATGTTATTCTGAATCAGCGACTACTTAAATTGAAACATAGATACTCAAACATTAGCGACGTTAATCCGAAACGACGTAAATTGGTACAACATAAATAGAGGACTTACTGTACATGCTAAGATGTTGACATCCGTATGACACTAGTTATTATGTTGCAGTGAACCTGGGAGATGGCATTGACTACAGCCAGTTGAAGAGGGAGAACGTGGGTGACCTTATCCAGGAAACACTGGAGTTGTTGGAGAGGCACGGCGGGCCTGAGGCATTCATCAACATCAAGTATATGATCCCTACTTACGAGTCCTGTATCCGCAACTAACTACCACTTGGCTCCAGCACGTAGGACATCATTTGTGATGGTGGACGCTACCTAGCCTGCTGAAAACTATGTTTTCAAAAGAGAACTCTTATCGTACAAAAAATAAATTCTAAAATATCTACAGTGCTTATGTTTCCAAAGCCTATGTGTAGTGCGAAAGAAAATTCTGTTACATGTGTTTGACGTGTTAAGTCTTTGTTATGTGTTTGTTGTGTCTGTTTAAAGTCTTTGTTGTTTGATCATATAATTCATTTGTTATTATGTACTAGTTACACTACTAAAGCAACTGTTAAGTTTTTGTTGTGAGAATAATTGAATACAGTGTTATAAAATCAAATTACTTAAAAAAGTTGTTCTAATCAAAATAAAAGAATAAAAACTTTACTCAAGATGAAATGTTAACTGTTATAATATTCCAGGTGTTCCAATATCTTCGTAATGCAGATAAAGCTATACAGTATACATAAATTGGTCACACAGTGATTTGGCAATGGCATATAAATGCCATAATGAATGGCTTTGAGATGAAAGCCCTTCTCCCAAATAATTAACATTTGCAAAATTGTTTAGCACTATACAGTTCCAGACAGTAAATTTCCATGTACGTTAATTTAATAGCGGCCAAATTTGTCGCTTGGCCTATCACTGTTTAACTACAGCCAAATGATTGTACAGTAAACTCTCACAAATCCATGGGTGTCTGGGATTCATGACCTTCAGATTTCTGGAGAAAAAAAACTTAAAAGGCAAAATCGGTTAAGTCGATGAACATATCCAACTCTGTAACATCATATTCATAACAAACAAGACACTTGAGAAGTACGGCAGTGCATGTTAGCAATACAAGCATAGTCCATTCATAGTAAAGTGATTACAAAAGAAATAATTTTCTCTGAAAATTTTTAGCCTAGTTGTTATACTGTATATTCAACCCGGCCGTCCATTCAAGTTGATAGCGAATTAGGTAAATGTAATTTAAAGTCATCTTATTAAGCAAATGTAATGGTGCCCGAAGACTCACATAATTGTGGATGAACTGTACATAGCCACATCACACGACTGTATTGTAGATTGTTATATAAGTCACGCTATTCTGGGACTTGCCAGGCTAGTTTTGTTTGATGGCCGCAACTCTGGCAGCATAGTGCAGCGCAGCACGAATGCAGAAGCAGCAGCTAGGTGCGGCAAAACGCTTCGTGAAACATCAAAATAGCAACAATCATGTAACTTCCAAAATACCCTGGATTTTTGAGTACTTCGGATTCTTGGGCCACAGAATAGCGAGAGTTTACTGTATATCACTATGCTATTTATATTTCTCCAACAATTCATGTAAGCTACTATTAAAAAAGTTGGCATGATTCATGATCTCAATGTTATGTAAACAAGGCTATTTAAGTATGAAATCTTCCAAACATACTGTCAACTACTGCGTATACAATTGGGAATCAATTATTACTGCAGCGTAGTATTACCAACTACGTTTTCAATCAAATTGCTCAAAATAATAATTATCCTACAAAGAATACTAGTATGGCTCATTCATCAATTACAACCTGTACAATTTATATAAACTGTACACTTTAAATAAAATTACATTTTTAATCATAAATGTTTTCTTTTTTAACTTATCAAAAAATAAATTTCATTTGATTACATAGTAAAAGAAAGTTCGTTTTTATTTTTTATTTTATCATGCATCCTGTTTGAATGTGTAATACATAACAAATGCTGTTGCACAAGACAATTTTTTTTGTTTTTATCCTGTTGTTTAGTTCTTGTCTTTATTAAGTTAATAAATCACACCTACTCTATGAAAAATAGTCGAGGTAACATCATCATAAAAGAGGAGGTAATTTTCTTTCTTTTATGGCTATGTTATCCTGAGTGAGGCAGAGAAAAAAATAGAGAGAGAGAGTGTATGTGTGTGTACGCATGCATATATACTGTACGACACTGTGTCTGGAAACTCCAATATAGTCCCACTGAACCTATCTTTGTGCTATGTATTATGAAGAATGAACGTCTTTCCATGCAAGGTTAATTTTTTTAATAACAAATGATACAAGGATTCATTCAGCAGGACAAAATGGGAGTTTTCAAAAAATACCAACTGCTGAATAAGTACCACTACAGCTCACAGCATTTATAATGAATAGCAAACAATTGATAATGCTATGGACAGGACATTTTCACATGTTCCACTAGGTACATTTAAAAGTTGGAGTCCAATGTATTACACATTCTTGAGCCTGAGTATTATTTTAATTGGCTAGTACTCCAGTGAGTAGCCAGTTTGCAAACATACCTGGTGGCATGGGATTCTATCCTTGTTTCCTTGCAGGTTTGTTATTGTCTGGTATCTTTCATTGCATTCTCTGATAAACTGTGATACAACGGCTGAAGAATGTACACTTTAAAATAGCACATTCACAAATTTTTCAGGTCCCTAACTATATACATATAACTCTTTGCTGGTCTTCATGAACTTGAAGAACACTTCTTCACTATTTGTCACACATGACACAGACTGTTAATAAATTAGTGAGACGACACAGCTGTGAAATGTTTGACTCATATTCAAGAATATTACCAGTTCGGCAATTCTGATGTTGGTCTTTCATGCTTTTCTCAAATCACTACCACAATATAAAATAATGGAATGGACCTTTAATACATGTTACTGCCCATTTACTTTTTGTTTTCTGTCAATCTGAGCGTCTGGTCTCGCCTCAACATCGCTATCCACCAAATATTTAGCCCTACGCACCTCCGTTCAGTTACATAGTTGGTGAAAGTACATACTATTAAGTTATCATAGCTGTTTACTGTGATTTTCCATGAACACTGAGCAAATATTTGTGTTTGTACAAATACAGTAGGTACTTTATTACCTGTAAAAATATAACAATTGCATACAAGAAAATTCCTTGAAATAACATAATACTGTACATAATTTAGCAACATACAATGAAAGCACCTACGAAGAAATTGCATTTACAATAATTACAGAAGTCAAGAGTTGATTCCACACAGCACGAGACAAGATAGTTAACCAACATTGCTACGAAACAAAATATTAAATCAAACGAAGTCTTACAATGAAAGCTGAAAATATCAATGGTATACGTAAAAAATAAGTCAATTAAAAGTAATTGGCCTCTAATACAACACTGAACTAAACAAAGGGAAAACATTATATGCAATGTTACACTAATGTCTACATAATATTTTACAGTGTTTCAGTGCCCTAAGATATTAACATAAATGAAATTATCCATGTTCTAAATTAAATACATACGGTGCATGTTATGTTTGAAACAAATGTTCCCTAGTACAATCTATCACAATATGAAACACAGAGTACAAACTATTGTTAAGAAACTGGTGCATAACTTTTTAATAGAGTATGATGCATAAACCAACATCTAACAAATTATGTGCTGTTTACACATTTCAGAAGTCAAAAAAGTTGCTCAAAAAATATGGTGCAAAATTAAAGCTGATTTATGTCTGTGTGAATTCACATACATGACCCACAGAAGGCATCCAATGGCTGACTACTGTACACCTATACCTCATTTTGCACGACCTCAAGTTGCGCGAATTTAATTAACGCGACAATAATTTTTAAGTCCAATTTTCAACTAACACGAGGTTAATTCAATTAGCGCGAAAATATCCCGCGATGTTTGTCGCGCTAAGTTCGTAGGATGCTGTGTTTGTACACCCCTGTTCAGATGCAGCGCGTGCCGTCTGGCGTGACGTCATTGTCTGGCTTCGAAAACAACAGCTGCGCGGCCCGGCAAGTGCGCGGCGACCTAACCGTTAGTATCACCATGGCTTCCAAGCGTAGTGCTACTTCAGCGTGTTCCAGCCTTTCAGTGAAGAAACGCAAAACGATATCGCTCGAAACTAAACTGGAAGTGTTACGGCGAGTCGATGCTCATGAAGGACATACGTACATCGGCCGTGTTTTAGATTTAAGTGAATCAACTGTGCGAACAATCGTAAAGTATAGGAACAGTATCGAAAGTTTGTGCAAGTCGGATGCAGTTGGCTCTAGTGGAAACATTTTTGGCGTTAGATACAGGAACAGAAGTGAACACATGATTCATATGGAGAGGTTATTAAATGAATGGTGTAACGAAAAAAATCACGGGCGAGACAGAGCAGGTGTCAACCAAGCTGTGATACGCGAAAAGGCATTGTTAATATTTGATAAATTAAAAAGCAAATATCCGGAAAGTGACAAGACTTTTACCGCAAGTAATGGATGGTTCGAAAAGTTTGTAGACAGATACAATTTGCATTCAATAAAGAAGAAAGGCGAAGCGGCAAGCGCAGATGAAAACGCAGCTACAAACTTCCC
>PNEQ01046110.1:0-43721 GCA_003012365.1 Medauroidea extradentata
CCAGACAGTCGGTTATTCCCCGCATTACAGGGGTCTAAAAATAGATATTTCATCATGTTTCGGATGTGCTGGCAGTCACGTCGGCAGCCCTCGAAGGGTTAAGGCGCAGTTGGGACAGGTATCTATGACGTAGTGTCGGCGGTTTTCCCACTATGAGCCACCCGGGCTTTGAGTCATCGGCCAGCCCTCAAGGTGTTACTAAACAGCCGCCGACCACTGGCCTCCAGGAACATGGCACGCAACAATATTTTATATGTCAAACACACAATCTCACGACTAATATTTTCTGTGAAAAAACGATTCTTCTGAACCTCTACATCACAACTTTCATGGCAGGTAGGCGGGCCCCTTAAAAGAGTTAGCTAATTACCTGTGCGCCGCGTCGTCCGTGTGCTATTTTCCTGTGCGTGTACTATGCGTCTATGTAGCAGCTGCTACTTACTAACACACGTTCAACTTTCGTGTGTCTGATAGCCTAGCGTTTACCTTGGACAGCTACCAGTGATCGTGTAATGAGCAAATCTTACAAGACAGTAAACTTGTAAAGTTGTAAGGACAGTTTATGCAAGTCACGTTCACATATTTTTTCCCACAAATACGGTGGAACTGACAATTTGTGGTAAAATACTTATTTACTCACAGTTTACAGGGTATAAAAAAACAACCGAGCACTGTGGGCCACACATAGATGAATAAAAATTCAGTTGTAGCATTGTAGATTCAGTAGGTACTGAACTATACCTATTTTAATGTAATGTATCGAAAATCTTATCTATATTGCGCCTAACATTCATGGAGTATTAAAGTGGATATGACGTTGCACGTCAACCATGCAGCTCGACGTATAATATTCTGCTAGGAACTCGTTACATTAAGAGTGTGTGGCAGATAAATAAACGGTGAAAACATAAATTGATTTCTACGCTTTTTTCAAAGCCAATATGGATAAAATACTCAATGACAATGTTAGATAATGGTATTTGCCAACTTTATGAGTAAATATTTATCCAGAATTACTAATTCGTTACGCGTGATCTCTTGCGCCGCAGTTAAATGCACGAGGTTCCGGCGTCAGAGATTATACCCCACAAGTTCGTAACACTGAAAAAAAAACTCTTGTCTAGGATTGCTATTGATTACTTTTCGCAAATTGGCTTCAAGAAACTTACAGTCATAGATTAATGCTTTTAGCGTTGAATTATGTACCACGTCCTCTTAATGTGACATTGCACGTGATTGAATTATCAACATGTGCGTCTCACCTTTATTTGCTCACCGAGTATGCTAATTAATTGTTTGAGAAAAATAAAAAATGCTCTGCATATACTGGGTTTTGGAACAAGTACACTGAACAGAAATTATTGGAACAATTGACTGAATACAGACACACAACGTGAGACAGTAACACATACTGTACTGTAGGGGTGCAGAAAATGTATTTGGAATGACTATTTCCCCAGAACACATTATTTTGACCTGAAATTTTACACCAAAGCCATTGCACACTTTTTAACACATTAAGGGGCAATTTGACTATGTTAAAAATTAATAACAACCATTCACAGCTGATCAAAGGACAATATGTGACAGTATGGCTTGTATGCGAGTGCAGCAGCTCATTTACGTGCACATGCAGATACTGAATTTATTTCTCAACAAAATTTCCTCCGGAAGTATTCTGATTCCCCCCGAACCTCGTTCCCTTGATCGGACATATTCTGCACCTCTGCTGTACTATAAATACAAATTACAACCCACAGCCATTGGAAGGTGTTCTTGTAGGCAGTTCAGGATAAAGTGAACACACAAAAAAAAAAGCCCTGCTAAAGTTCTATTTTCGGCCACATTCGTATCTTTCCGCGCGTTAACAACTAACGACGGGAAATGTCTAACCTCTCTGGACACGTCACTTCATGTTTGCGCGTGTTATAAATTGTGTAGTCAATTGGAACCTTTACAGTTTGATTTTTAAAAAAAGTTTACTTATCTAAAATACAAGTATGTTGATTTCAATTGATTTTATTTCAGTAATGTTGTATTCAAAATACATGGAACTACATTCGGTAAAACGCTGCCAAACCATACAAGCAGTAAGAAAACTATAGTTGAATGTTGAATTGAATTCAGTAACGGCTAGTAATGTTTTTCAAAGGTAAAATTTACACTGCTCACTTTATCCGGAACGGCCTATACCTGCACGATGCGCGGGTTATTCAAGACTCTTTTTAGTAATGCATTTGATTTAGTTTTTGAGTTGACATTTATAGGTGGCTCAGGATAAAGTGAGCACTTTTGAAAACCTACTTATATTTTCCGATAAAATAATGTATAGTTTTCTGCCACATTTTAATACAAAGAAGCAACCTTAGGTCGTTTGGGACAAAGTGAACACTAAAGATTTAACCTTCGAAAAAAAATCACTAGCCGCTACTGCATATAATTCAACATCAACAATACTTACTTTACAACTTGTATGGTTGGCTGCGATTCGCTGAATCTAGTTCCGTGTATTTTCATATTTAAATACCACAATACAGAAATATAATCAACAGAAATCGACGTATTAGTAGTTCATATCATTAATAAGTATGTTTATATCAAACTATATAGGTTCCTACCGACCGCACAACTTACCTTACACACGTAAACATCAAGCGACATGTCCAGAGGGGTCAGACATTCCCCATCGGTAGCAGTTACGCGCGGAAAGATACGAATTGGCTGAAAAGAGAAACTTAGCAGGGTTATTGGGGGTGTTCGCTTAATCCCGAACAGCGTATAGCGTGTACCAATATACAAAGTTAGCGTCAAAGGGTCATAAATATTAATTGTAATAAATATTTTCAAAAATATGGTCTTCAAAAGTGCTCACATAATAGCGAACCAACTGCACCAAAAGCTGCACTAGTTAACGAGAGAAAGAGGTGGAGCTGCACACGCGAGATCACATGCTGCGAGGTGGTTCGCTACACGACCTGCCAAGGCCTGACCTCTTCGTCGTGAGCCATGACCTCGCGAGGATCATGTTCGCCGGGCTCCGAGGATAGTGGGTGGTAGGGAAGGGCGCCCACGGGACTACAAATGCGGTCATTTGCACGCCGCGCGGCGCAGGAATGCTCGCGTTAATTGGTCGCCCGCGTCATCAAGCATGGAGTCACAGGGTGGAGGCGGGAGGGAGGACAAGGTTTCGTCTCCAGATCCTGCGCAACGTCGGTACCCTAGAGACTAGTCACGTTATAATATTATCACATTCTCAGCATGATTGTATTTTATTAAAAGTTTATGATGAACACCATAAACTCACTGGAACGTGGCACTTAATCTAAATATGAAAGAGTTTTTTGAATTTCGCGTAGAAAATCCAATAAAAAAGGAAATCAGCTTCTGCCATATTTTTGAGAAAATATTTTGCCAATGTCGTGCACTACTTAAGCATAGACTTTTGTTTCGGAATGAGAGTTATGCAATTACGTCGTCATGAGACGCTCACCAGACGTATTATTTTATCAGCAAATAGTTAGTATAGAATGTATTACCTACCATTGATCGTGAGTTCTTATACACTGACTTCCAGATTGTAGCCAATTCAAATTAATGATTGTTAACTTAAATATCAGACCCTCTTAGCGTGGTTAAGCTAGGGTGTTTCGAAATTGCATGTCAAGATTTTGGAGGATCAATCCTCACATACAAAAAAAAATATTACATGAACAAACGTCCGAGAATGCACCATTTCTGCACTAAAGTTCACAGTACGTGGTGTATACTGCACAGCGTGCGAGTTGGGTCGAGATACTGTGAGATGCCAATGCAACAATTATTGTCAAGTATATACCAGAGGAGTCGTATTAAATTGGAGGAAGTGGCATGGCTCATCAGGTTTCTCAGCCCCATGTCACCGAGAGCGATGTTACGTAACAGTATGTATGTTACACACCCAAACATAAACACATACTTTCTTGACAAGAAGTACTTTACTAATGTTCTCACGTTTCCGTTAAGTTAAGGTGGACAACCCAAAAGAAAAGCAATCCTACGGAACACTTTTTTGCGAGAAAAAATTCGCGTGAGAGTTGTGTGCTGATTTATACCGCCGTTGGGAGTTTAGATTTGACACCCACGGAATAAAAATATTCCAGAGCAAAAAAGTTTTCCACTGGAATTTGCATATTTTTCTGTTCCACTGGATGTTGTACTCGACTCTACACAATTCCATTTCAAATCTACAATTCTACCTGGTTTTCAGGACACACGAAAAAAAAATGAACGCGAGAGAAATTCTGAAATGCATGCTATGAGCTAACGCCAAAATCTTAAGTTAATGGGAGTGGAGGGGGGGGGATTCGGAAGCAAAGCAATGCTTATTCGAATGTATCGTATTTCTGTAAAAACTTTTTTTACAATAGCTGAAGTATGAACTTATATTAATTAAAATTTTATGAAATGTTTTTCTTTTCGTATGTTCTTAGTTAAAATTTTATGAAATGTTTTTCTTTTCGTATGTATCACACAAAAAAACCTAATAATTGATACTGACAAATTATAACCTTCGCAAACATAAAATCTGCTAACTTCACTAAAGCTGAGAACGAATATCAGATACAGTAGTGACATCTCAATTTTGCATTTATATCATTCTCAGTATGACTCTACGAACAGTGAAAATATGCCCGCTCGATCACCATAAGGTCTCGTTACATGCTGGGCCGTGACCCTAAGTCATGAAACATGGCGAATTCTAACATTCTCTTGTCCTAATATCGCTGTACTAAATAAGTGCAACCATCCTTTGGATAAAGATGAACGAACTGAAGCCAGAATACACGACAAATAAGTTGCTACTAGTTTAAGTATTTATTAGGAGTATACATAACGTACGAAACACATTCATTTCGCATCCATATAAAAAAACTCCAAGTGACTGCCGTTGATCCTCCACTAGTTGGTTGTTATCGAACCTCCTGGCAAGCTGCCCGTTAGTGTCAAAACAGTCTCTCATGGACCGTGAGATACAGATACGCCGAACAGACGTGAAAAGAAAAACTGCATCAGAGAAACATCGGACTTCCCTGATTGTGATGAATACGTCGCGAACGAAAAGGGGCAGGAAAAATGAACGACAGAAATAACGGGAGAGTAGAAGAAACATGACGGGGAAAATGTGAAGAGGATTCCAAAATGGAGCCACCAGGCAGAAAGATGTTTTTCTTCGAGACGAGCAGAAGAGGGGCGAAGGATGGAAAATGATGCCAACAAGACAGAAAGGCACCGGCGGGGAAGAAATATAAAAAAGGAGCATCTAAAATAAGGCGTTGAAACCAACACAGTCGGAGGATGTAGGAGAGAACCCCGTGTCCTTGAAAAGCGCTGCCAGTCTTCCTGGATCGGCGCCGGAAATGCTGCAGGGCATTCCATCCGCACAACACGGCCGAACATATCCTCTCCGGAACAGCTGTTCCCCGCTATGCACAGTAAAGCTAGTCGTATAATGCCTAGGGACCCCTGATTATCGCGGAAAGATTTCTACAACAACCTGTACTAATGCCTTACATCCGTATGTGCAGTTCTGCTTCATTCTTATTGGCAGATTGTCTTTGCGGGAAGATGTTTCTACCAACCAGAATGCGGTTACTGCGATACCGCACGACTGTGAAATACAGTAACACGTTAACATAATTAATGTAAAAAAACAACCTATCACTAGAGATAGTGGTAAACCGCGAGAATATTCTCTGCCTGCGTATTCCGCAAATCAGTGTAGCGTCCTGCGTCATGTATTACTTATAGGCACGATTATTTCGCGTATTGATTCTAGGTCAGGTGTTGCCAGATGAATCCGCGAAATTGACGTTCCCCTAATTATTGGCCGACGGTTATGTAGCACAGTCCAGTCGTAGTGCACCAGAGTTATCATTGACCCAGTCAAATAGGGACTCGCAAGTAACGAAATAAAGCGTCGGAAATGAATACATTACATTGAAGCCTAGCAAACAATCAACTTTTCCCGCGATAAATAACTTCAACCAATCACTGACCATGAATCAGAGATGCAGATACGCACATAGGGCACTGAAACAAACTGGCGCAGAAATCTTATACACCAAAAATAGGGCTCCCTAAAATGCCCCAACATACAGGCACAGAAAGATACGTCACTCGCGGTGTGTGTTCGGGTGAGTATACGCCTGTGAATTCTTGTCAGGCGCCATAAATAGCTCTAAATAGCCTAACTTCTCAATAAGATTTACTCAAAGAACAGTGAGAAGTTATAAATTTAGTTTAGCACACTCTTGCCTTTACAATGCGGCAGTTGGTACCTCTCAATACATTCGTACACTTGGGAACGTATTTACTTAGCCTACCTGCCGGCCGCCATTTTGAAAACAAGTGTTTTTTTTTTTTCAAAATGATAAAAGCGCTTATAATTCCAGGCATACTGCTCAAAATTACTACATTAGCTACTAAAATACGAAGTAAAAAACACTGAGCTTACATATTGAAATATATTTCGGAACTTCAAGTTTGCGTCACTTTCGCAATTGCCACTCGACTTGATCGGACACCTACCGACAACTCCAGAAGGGCTCAGAGTCAATAATAAAATGTTGTATCGCTGTCCGTAAGCAGCCAATGAGCAGCTACTGTATACTTGAGCACACAGATACGATAGGTTACCCTGCTGGTTACTGAACCAGCAAATTGTTCCAGTCTCTGTATCACAAAGGGCTTCTTGCTTTGTCAAAATATCAAGGGCTGATGGAAGCTAACATGTTTCAAGATGTCGTACTTGTCAATTCTGAACATTCTCGTACAAACGAAAATTACTAATAGTAATGCTATTTAGAAAATAGCGGGGAATACAATAGTTTATTTTGATCATCTAACCGAGACGCAAATTTACTGTTGCTAAGTCGACCGCCTGTCACACCCTATCAATATTTTGCAGTGTGTTTACGAGTCTATTCCGATTACTCTTAATATAACAATTTACTAAAATATAAAACCCTTCAAAAAGTACGGAATGCCAGCATAAAAAACTAACATAAGAAATTATACGTTTTAAATTCGTATTTTCAGTTAGATTATTTTATTATTTACATCTTCATCAGAAGTTTGACTGAAAGCACACAATCGCATAAGGCAGAATTAATTCCGCCGAAATTTTTTAAATATTGGCGTCAAATTAAGAGAGAAGCGTTCGATGAATTCAATTATGATGATACTGTACTATTTTTCTAGCTTAACGCACACCGACGCCAGAAAGGCGAAGTATTCGTACAGCTGTTGTGTAGTGTCTGGTCACATTGCTCAGTCGATAGTCGGAAGTCGAATAAAATTAACAAAAGCAGTCCGGCAGCCGTGTTTTACAAGACATTGTTTATAAACGCTGCTAGTTCATCGACCGGTTTTTTGTATTCATAGTCTGTAAACATCACGTACTTTGCAACCGGAAGTATGGAAAAACTCGAATAGACCATACATGTTTACATCTCATGAATACGAGAACTGATAAGGTTGTATTTTGTGTTTACACCGGATGTTACTATATGTATACCATGTGAACTGGACTGTTATCCGCATCTAATATCATTTTTATGTCAAGATCTCCACCCAGGGGCGGCACTTGCTCAAGGAGATTAGGTGTATTGTACAAAAATTTTTACTTATTGTAAAAATGAAAAATAAATAAATAAAAAAAACGGCCGAAGGCGCATTGTGAATCAGCCTAACATCCGTGGTATGCACCTACAAGTGTATTATATGGTTGAACCATGACGGGCTTCTTAGATATTAGTTGTCAAAATTGTGGTGTCAACAAGCGGCAATGATCACAACATAACGCAGAAAACTTGAATCGGTAACGCAATTCTTAAAACGCTGTTCCTCTACAAGCAAGGGAAGATTTACTCTGAAATTCTCAAAATCCTCTATTTATTTCGAAAATACCAGTCACATACTAAAAACGTACGAGGAATCAGGCAACAGAAAAATAAACGATGCATAAGTATCCGACCGTTTATTCTAAACGAGCTGAAAACATTATGTCATGAATTAACGTTAACTTCTTCCATGCATACGAAAGTACGATAGGTAACGTGTTAGCCTATATGTATTTAAAAAAAAAAATGTTTAGGCCTACTACTAATCCATAGGCCAATGGGATCGTACTGGTTAAACCCGATTCACAAAGCGCAGTCTGCAGTCGACTGCCGACAGTTGGCACAGTCTTATTACAATTCACAATGTGCAGTCCAGCAGCCATAATGTTTTTGCATTATTTTTAAAAACCTGCTATTTAATAACCGGCCATGTTCTGAACACATTGTTTTTAAATTTGTAAAAATTGCTTGGTTTGCTTTCAGAAGCACAGAAATCTCTAAAAACATTATTTGTTTACATCACGTGATTACGAGAGTAACGCCGGATTGGTTGTAATTTTTTCGGCAGTTGGCAGTCCAGCAGTCCGCCGTCGGCTGTCTGAGATTAATATGTACGTTAATTAAGATATGTGTATTTACAATCACAATGCGCAGTCCGCAGTCGAGCAACCCGCAGTTCAGCAGTCGGAGATGGCGAACATTATCACTTTTTAATAATCACAGGCGTTCCACGCGAGAAAATACAATTACACGTTTGCATACGATGGTTAATACTTGCTTACGAAAAAAAATATATATATAAAAAACATCTTGAAAAATAATTAAATCGCTATTTACTGCCAATTTTTCAGTTTCGCCAAACATTGAGGTGTAAAATTAAAATCGATTTTCAGCTTTGTCGCGTTCGCGACACAAATAAAGTAGAACTCCTTTCTATTCGGAAATCTCATCGTTCCCGCAATTTTTGTCGTGCTGTCGTCACAGAAGCTTCAACTCTGATTGGCTAACAAGTTATTTTATTCGCGTCGCGGTATCGTAAATCCAACATGACAGTAAACATCTCACCATTCCTTCGTCCTCCTCGCCGGTAGACTCGTCGGCGGGCGGCCTGGGAGGCTCGGAGCAGCGTCTCAGCCACGACATGGACGCCTCGGCTTCACCGTCACCATCCTCGAGGGCGAGGAACCCCAAACAACACTGCACACAGGTCCCCTCCCCCCTTCGTCTAACGCTCCACACAACGTCCCCACTCCGCGGTCTGACAGCGACTGGAGCCCAGACAGACGAGCCAGCCTGACTCCCCTCCACCCGCATCACTCACTTCCCCTCCTCTCGTTGACGTCGTCGGCGCGCCTTCCCCTCCTTTAATCTATTCACGCACACTTCCTGCCCCCTTCCCTAGCTTCTTCCATCCTCCACGACCAACCCATCCCAATATTTTATCTTGCTCTTTATCTCACGACTTATCGCGCTCGCCAAGGAAGGGGAAAAAAATATGGCTGTCCTCTTGCTAGCCCTGCTTCAATTAACGATTTTAATTCTCGCAGCAGTAGTTTTATTATATCCACTACAGAACATAACATAATTACTTTTGATTAACAACTCGTCCCTTCTTCGCCACAACCAGAGTCCTGCAATTATCGAGGCACAAAAAGAAAATAATTTTACGCCTGGGCGGTTCGCATTAACCACTTATATGCCACAATATTTTAATCACCCTGAAAATATTAACTATTCCCATACGTAACAACTCGCTCGTAATCCCGAACAGACTAAATGATTTCAGTTCTGTGTATTAAAACGTCACAACGAAATTTGTGCTGTAAACGTACTTGAAACAGCGATGCTTTAAAATAGGAAAAACTGTGATTTTTCCTCGAAACTACTGCTCAACATCGTTCTCATGTTCCAAACTTTATGATTTCATAATTTTACAATACGTAACTGTAAATATGTTATACCAATGTATGCCAAATATGTAACAAATTAATAAGTAGCATGAGCGCAGCGTGGAGTGTGTCCAAGGCATGCAATGCTGAGCAGAGACTATACATAACATAAGTTGTCGTAGGAACATAATAATAAAACACATCTTTACTGGGGTTGACTCGCGCGTGTACTAATCCCGCATGCCCAAAGTGAATATCTAAAATGCTGTCGCATGCCTTAGGAAACGGCCATGCTTCGCAAATAAGTAGTATCATGAGTAATAATTAACATAATATAACGATTTTTTCCCACTACAGCAAGCAAACAATAAAAAAAACAAGGATATTAATATCTAAGGAAGTGACTGAACTATCTGACTATACTACAAGGTACTCCGTACACACTGTAGCTTTCAGCTTTCAATACATTAAGATGCAGCTGGAGGAAGATGCAAATTTTTTTTTGTTTCGTTTATTATTATTATTAAAATATGTTTTAAAGAAACGTGGCTTATTACCGACTTACGCAAATGCAGAACGAAAATAGTATTCAATAATTATATTTTTGCACATATATTCGAACATTACGGCTTTATAAAATTCCCCAAGTGTTGCATCTTTCGAGTTACTTCTATCTGAATTAACACTTTTAGCAGCACTCGTCTCCCACCAAAGCGATCCGGGTTCGATTCCCGGCTTGGACGGTCACTGAATATTCACATATGGGAACCGTGCCGGACGAAGACGCTGGTTGACGGGTTTTCTCGGGATCCACTTGTTTCCCTCGCCTTTTAGTTTCGGCGCCATTCCATAATCATGTCACACCTCACCAGCGCTAAAGAACTAGATATAAAGTGCTGACCAAAACCTCTTTCCTTCAAACACTTCTAGTGTAAGTGAATGTACCAGGCAGTCTTCTACAAAATAAGAAACAGCAACCGCATCAACAAAATGATATCTTTAGTGTGGCATGCTAATGCTACGCTTGTGAAACAAAATGGGCCAATGCGGCGCCCGTTTCTTTTTTTACGGGTTACGGAAACTGGGGAGTGTCCAAACCTGTTCGTGCTCAAGATCGTCTCCAAGCCTGTGGTTGTCACCGCTATCCTTCGGCTCTTCACCGACTCATATTACGGAAATATTACGCCACGCATGCGGTCCACTACTCGACATGTGCCAATGAGAGACGTCAACTTTCTGAGCCTGGAGAAGTGTTACAAATGTAAAATTAAAATAGAAGCCAACAATTTCTTAAGGTTGTCGCCTGGGTGGATGTATTTTGAAAGTTCCGAGGCCTAAAAGTGCAGAAACTATAAGGACGACACAGTACACGTGTTATGCCTTATCCTAGCCTCTAGGTGCAAGTCACTGAACTGGCGTGCAGACTTCTCGCGGCCAACTCGCCTTTATAAAACATTCAGTGGTAACCCTATCCTTTGATGATGTAATATTAAATATGAAGATGTATTGTACACGCCGATACATTTTAAGAGATGCTGAGCCAAATTTTCTACCTACCTACAAAGGACCGCAATACCGCCCATTTTCACTATTTTTGGCAGCAAAAAAAATGTGATTTGGTAAGTAGTGGTGAAACTAAAATGGGTGTTAAGTACAAAGTACCGTACTTTGGATGATATTGTCAAGCGGCCCGCCACTGGCCGTGTGTTTGTGTGAGGCACGACGGCAAGGGCGATGTTGGCCGGCTCATTTTGTGCGGTATCGCCTCTACCGCAAGACACCGGAACGGCGTGCAGTGGTATCGTAGAACACTCGACTGACTGACACTTTCAGTTATGACCCTAGCTTTATATTGGTGGAAAGTTTTAAGCAAAGTCCATTGCATTTTCCAAGAGTAGTTTCACACGAACCCCGTGAGTAGTTATTCAGATATAACAGGTTGGAAAATCTGTTTTAGCAATTTTGAGGAGCTCCGAAATGATTTTCCTAATCGACGTGATGCTTTGAAACGACTTCAGTCATCATTTGGAGTGTGTTTTCTTTTCGTACATAGACACATTGGGCAAATGTGGAGTAGTTATTTACAAACACACTGCAACGTATTTTAAGAGTGTGGCAGGCGAGGCCCTTAAGAAAACATTACTCACGTATACGTTGAGCAGTTTTGGTATAATCTTGTACCGCCCGAATCTCTGCACGCCACTCGGTGTCTTGGGCAGACTATCAAATTCCAGTTAACGTTTATAGCGTTATTTTACACATCTCTTAATCGCCAACACTACAGTATTTGTATTGTTGGAAATTCTAAAGCGAGGTTCAGTTGTGCCTGTAGTAATTTTTTGTGACTATATATTCCAAGACACAGCAGTGCATAAAATCAGTTTCCACGCCAGTTAATGTTAACCATCTAAAACTGGAAACAATGAATAATTACAGACGGCCAGTGATTTTTTACGAATATAATTTTTTTGCACTGCTCCAGCAGGAATGTGTCGTAAATAACAATTTGCACCAGTTTTAACAAACTTCACTAACTGAACCAAGGAAATCGACCGAATAAACGATAAAGAAACAAAATTAGTACACAATTATGCAATCTTGCATTTAACGATTTACCTATTTCGTTTATTCGGTTGTGAGTGTAAATTTTGTTCATAGTCTTCTCAAAATAAACTGTACTGAAGTGAGCCTTTCTAAAAATCAGTGTAACTTCATAAAGTGTGAAAGATAATTTTCAATAATGTCAGTTTGCAATATCACACAAAAATCTAGCAACGGGAATACCCTATTACCTGTTACGACTGTTAAATTCATCACTTAACCACGGAAAACTGTGTCAGAAAGATGACGATCTTCTTGCATCTTGTCTCAGTGGCGGTTGGGGTGGGGTATGGGAGATGGGGAATTACCCCACTCCACCGTTTTCCATCAATTTCAGCCAATGCCAGAAACGACATTACTTTAAAAATTTCGTAGCATATTTATATTTTCTACTGTTACGGTATGACAAACATCAATTTATATTTCATTATGGTGCTAATTCACATCTAGTGTGGCGAAAAAATATAATTGTCAATGTCCACATTTAATTTATGAGTGTTAAGGCAATAGTTTCCTACTCAAAACTGACTTTCAATCCACCCTCGTCTTGAGTATTCTTTTTGAGCCAGTTATTTCAAAAGTGAGTGACAGATAGTATTATCTAAGTGTTTGTTGTTATTCTTATGCATCGATATAACGAGAACTCTTATTGGTTCCGTAAACAACGTGTGGAAAAACAGTCTGATTTTGAAAACATTTGCAGAGCAATTCAATAGTCACGTAGGCGGCGCCCTTTCCTGTTTTTATTCTGTTCTCGTTTCATTGCAGAAGTTTGTTTTGACTCTTGGACTGGTGATGGCAGACGGGCATTAGTACCCAGCCTGTGAACTGCCACATGTACAGCTCGTCACTACACGCAAATCGTATTTGCTGGACAAGCCCACTGCATCACAATGAACACACGTATTTCGGGTTATTCATATTCTCTGCGGGCAATTTCAACGTGAAAAATGAAGCTTCGCGTGAAAAATGAAGCGTCACTCACAGCCATTCTCCGTCCCTCCCCCTCTGCACAATCTCTGTCTCTTTTCCCACTCTGTTTTTATAGCAAAACTGTCATCTCTTCTCCAGCTGCCGCCTGATTTCCGCAGTTTTTTTCATCCTTCCATATTTACAGTACAACAAAATCGTATACACACTAAGACGTAAAGTCACGTGTAAACAAATATATGCACGTCACCACAATATATATGCTACCCTTACTTAAGGTCATGTCCCTTGTTTCTGCTGTATTCACTTTTTTTTTTTGCCAAAACGAGAGCATATATAAAAATTTTGTTTGACTGTTTGACTTAAAACATTTTATTCACCGTCTTAAAAAAATTTGCCAACATGGTGATAACTGTTTTAAACAAATTATGTAATTAACAAAAATTTTGTTAATTGACTTATAAAAAGTATGTTTTCTTTACTTAAAACAATTAGCTGTCGCGACTAAAAACATTTTTAACAAAAAAACTAAACAAATTTTTGATATCTGCTTTCGTTTGACCTTAAATAATTATGGCAACACTGCCGAAACTGAGAAACACAAGTTTTATCAATATAGACATTACACTCCATAGCAAAACAAATATTGATAATATGATTTTAATTACCAACAAAAAATATAAAAAATTTGCCTAATTCATTGTTATACTTATACTAACTAAACATAAGCCTAAGCGGAGTTTCAGTCTTATACGAAAAAAAATTCCGTTTGGACATTTACTGAAATCACATTTCAACAAACATGTAGCTACCAGTGTTCACTTGTTTCTCCGGTTTCAATTAACTGCCACTTTGAATCCGCTTATTTTACATACTTTATACATTGTCTTTGCCATTTACACGTGGGACTTTCGTATATAAAGAAGGAAGTTTATTTCATATGACTCCACGTAAAAGTGAGGTGTAGGCCTACGTACACGTAAACCAGCGAATGTAAAGAAACCTTACATAAATCCGGTTATGTATGTAATACGAGGCGTACAATGAGAAACGTCCCACATACATTTTACCGAAAATTAATTTCTTGCATAATAGGAACTTAGTTTGGTTGAAAAAAAAAACTTTATAAAATTTAACATAGCTTAAGCAAAGTCTGATAACACGAGATTTAAGAAGGGGAAAAAAAGTCTCACGGTTTACATACATAATACCTGGGTGTTCAAGTAAAATTTTATACTCGAATGAATCTCGTTAAGTGATCGTCTGTGCATGATCAATGATGACTACAGAACGCAATCGATCATAGAAGGAGAACTATTGGATAAAGAAGACTGGAATTTAACACGAAGTAGAGTTTTACGACCGCAGCAAACTAGAACGTACCCGCTGAAATATAACACAGGATGTGCACTTCAACTAGCTGCAATGAACACTCAATTAACGCAATTGTATCCATTGTGTAACACCAACTTAAATTTGAGGCCAGAATTTAGCGCGAATGTTGAGCCTATGAAAACGCCAGCACCTAATATACAAATATAATTATCACACAAAATTAAGTTATTTTAATTTCATATGCAACTGCAATTTGTATGGCACAAATGAACAGTTGAACTTAATTTTCAACTTTTCATGACTAACAAAATTATCTGGGCAAGTTTAATTGCTATAACCGGAATGGCTTTGCAGTTTGACCACACCTGTTAAATTAACATGCGCAGCCGGCACCAGTTCGTAAAATCGCTAATCATCGTTAAGCTTGTTAACGGGCCCAATAAAAATGTTCCCATTTTATGGCACAAGATGGTACACGATTGGATGGGATTTTTAATTGTTTACAAACCAAATAACACCCTTAAGATAAGAATAGCTTCAAATATAACAACCGACACGATTTTACTACAGTGTTACATCATAAGACACTTTATGCGGAAATATGTAGATAGAGATTCGAGAGGCCTCGATTAAATCGTTTATTTATAAGCCGCGCACTCGACTAACAGCGTCGTTAATTAATAAACTCTCTTATTTGTCAATTCTTAAAATAAGTTATTTTGTGATGTCGAGCCTCAAATCGTCACGTTTAATCATTTCTAAAAATATAATCAATATATAAACTAATTACAGTGGTTCAAATCCACGTAGCATTGTTTTGTGTTCCTGTACGCACCGAGATCTGCTACGATAACAATGAAAACAACTATTTACGTGATCGAGTGCGTTCTGTAGTCTTCATTGATCATGCACAGGACGATCAACGAGATTTATTCGAGTGTACAATTTTACTGAGGAACACAAAACAGATATTACAATAAACAAAAAAAAAAAAACGCCACTTCTTATGATGGCATTATTGTGTGGTCTAACCGAGTTGCTGTCATCATTTGCGCATGCGCTCTGCTCGCTTCCTTGCGCGTTTTTCCTCTGTCTCGCTGGTTGGCAAGCCTGCGCGGCTCGGCAGGAGACGGAACACACTAGCGTGTGGAGAAGCAACAGCAGAAGAGACACCGCCTTGAAATAACCCAGTCCTCCTGTCCCTGTAATTAACCGTGACGCTCTGGGGGAATAAAAAAAATATTCACTGTCTATTCCAGACCGCTGGTCCAGCAGATCTCTCTTTTCGCCTTGTCCACAGTAACGAAGACTAGTAACACTGACGGCATTCTGACGTGTTAATTTAAGAACTTCACTGCCAATTTTTCATATTCCTGTCAGTGTAATTCATTAATTCCAGACCATTTGTTCGTGTATTCAATATTTATTTTACGGTATAAGGACCACGTGTCCTTATTTTTGCTACTTTACCAATTTTAATTTTTTAAATCCTGCAAGAGAACATATTTCGCGAAACCATTACATAAAACATACATTTTTATCATTTCTGGTAATCACTGACTTTAATAAAATTTAATTACGTCGATAACCAGCCAAAATGATATAAACTTACGTTTTGAAAAAAATTCGGCTACATAGTACAAACCATTTCTAACATTTCTGTGTAACGGCTTTGCGATATCAGCTCTCGTTCAGGATTTTAAAAATTAAACTCACAAAATCAACATAAATAGGAACCCGAGGCCGTCTACCTCAGAGCCACGGCGGGAACAAGGCATAGTTTAACGTTACATTCACTTTTTGGAATCCACGTGGCATTGTTTCTGTTAATTTTGTGGCCTCTGTAGTCGCTCCCATAAATAAAGCAATTTTTCCTTTTCAGGCTGTTTCCCGTTGCAAAATAATGAATATATTATGGTTCCAGCAATTACAGAAAAACGATTCAGTTTGTATCTATGCCCTGTCGTGACAAAAATGTTGATTCATCGAGTGGAATAGAAGTTATCGAGAAAAAACAGATAAATACAAGGTGGTAGGGATCAACACCCCTTAAATTATATTCGATGTCGCTCAGTACGTGCTGAAGCTACATATGCACAACCGCTGACTTTTTTTATCCACCTCAGTGCCGCGCACATTGCTAAAGGATCTTTTAGACAGTTTTTTTTCTCAATATCCTGAATACTGCGAGCAAAAAAAAAATTACGCACTGAACACACTCTATAAAACAGCTGTTCACAATTTTTTCCCGGCAGTTTTATTTATTTAGCAATATTTTCCTTTTCTCGATGCAACAAATTGTTTCATTTTTCCGCCTCAGAAGCGATATCACAAAATGCGACTGCACCGAATAAAATTTAACATGTAATACAATTCCCTTCCTGACCTCCTGTCTCTTCCTTAACATACACACTATGAGTTACGACTGAGTGTCAATTATTTTCTAGTGGTAATAAATTTGTCCGCAATGTGTATGTACATAGTGGGAGTACCGATTCACTAGACATTTACAGTAAAATTAAATTTCTGTAAAAAGAAAACAATTGACTACCGATATTCCGATGTTTTGACACTTATGGAGGCTGCCTGTCTGACAGCCGTGGCGTGAGCAAGGATAGCGATTTACATGTTCAATTATATTCGGCTATCATTATTAATGGTATTTCTTTCGGACGAAAACCATTTTCTGCAGTGAGAAGGAGACTATTGCGTAGGAATAAAATTTCTAATGTTTTATAATGGTGGAAATACTTCTCTGTTCGTAGTTTTCAGGGCATTTAAAAAAAGTCCTAAAAGACTCTACAGCAATTTGGGCTTCGTCGACATGATCAAAAAGTCACTGCTGGCATGTTTCATTTCATAAGTTACACTACGCAAGCAGCCGAACGCATTAGCAGTTTACAATTTTATCATTCAAATTTTTTCTGTTGATAGCTTTTTTTTTTTAAATTCAGTTACGGTTAATATACTGATGTTTGTATTGCGACGAAAGGCGAAGGTAGGGAGAAAAGCTTGGGGTGAATTAAAAACAACAAACGCAAAGATAACAGAAGGAACGAGTGATGTAAAGTAAACACAGAACGTGACAAAAAATAACAAGGGTACATAAAAAACTGAAAACCGCATTACTGAAAACGAGGAAAATGAGTTAACACAAATAATAAACGAAATTAAAATAGCCTACTTTAAGCCTGTTAAAGTAATCATAATTTTAAAAAAATCCTTTTAGTCTCTTTGTTGTCATAATTCCTACAGAATCATTAAAATAATCATATAGCAAACGAGTAAAACTGGATTCACAACCACCACGTAGCGTACGTGCGTAAGTTCGTACGTAACGGAGTTGATCAAGTTCGTACTTCGTACATACGTACGTAAAGTGGTAGTTGTGAATGCAGCACGTGCAAACGTCAGACTCAAATATTTTATATTAAGAAATTATTTCTATTGTGGTCATAAATTATCTAGTTCTCTTCGAAAAGTGAAAGTTACGTACGATCATCTATTACCGATAATTTTGTTACGACATAAACAATTGCCGCGCATGTCTAGATTAAACGTTTCTATGTATCCAATCTCTAATACTGAAAGTACGTGCATGTGTTCGTACGTACGTCTAGTGCGGTTGTGAATCCGCCTTTAAACTGATCAACCATGAAAACAAATAAGTATCTCGTTTCCTCTTGTTTAATAAACTAGGATAAATGTTCAACAGGAGGTAAATAAAACCAATGATCAAAAGTGCTAACAATTATTACAAAGCAAGCAAATTAGAAAAAATACGTCGTGACACGCGGCCGGAGACAAATTACTTGCATCACATAACTGACATTCCCGTTACTACACTGCCAAATTGATCAGTCTCCAAAAACTGACATGTCTAAATTAGAAATATTTCTGCATTCCATATTTTGAAATGACAATTCAGTATTTATTCAAACCGGTGTGTTAAGTATCGTCTGGTCAACTCTCAGAATTTGATATTCTTTTTGGTACTTTATGAAAGAGTATCAGAATTGCAGATCAAACAGGATCAACATGAGTTTAAAACATTAATAGTTATTTAGATTTGTGTGTGTGTTATACATACGGTTAATATTGGGTTAATACAGGATACAGAAAAAAATTCAGGTAGATTGTACAATGCGAATTTAAGTCTCACGAAAATTAAGAAATTCATCTTTGAATTGATGTGTTCAAATTTGATTCAAAACAAGCAACTTAAAAATAAACGCTGTACTGCATACTGTTTATACTAACTAGAACTTCCACTTGTGAAGAATTATTCCGAAGTCTCTGCCCTTCATACAAATAATAGATGTAGCTATCCTCTCGCAGCTTACAACTGCTAACCAAAATCGCTTCACGTCATTTTGCCACTTCCGCAGACTTCTGCAGTAACCACAACAGACATCAAATTTTTTCTTAAGTAAATTATTAATATTGTGATCAAAACGGGGCGCGTCGCGAGAGCTTTCCGACAAACACCCAGGTGCGGGTGTGTTTCAAGAATATTAGTACCCAGCAACATTAGGGAAGCTTGTGTGACACAACAGCAAGGCACGAGAGGCAGACACATGTCAAGGGATGAAGTACAACAGATGTGTCACCCATGACACACACATGTTGGCTTCCCCTCCAAAACCCCCTCTCCGCACAGCCTTTTTCGGCAGGGCAGCGACTCACGTCGTAATCCTGTGTAACGTGGCAAAAAAAAAAAAAAGGGGGGGGGGAAGAAGCTTCCCAATGCTTTTATTTATCCCAGCCATATGACGACAGACAAGTGACAGACTTTCCCCTCCCTTATTTTTTATATTTATTTTCCCCTCTTGCATTTTGCTCTTTGTCTCCAGCATATGGGACTCTTGTCAGTGAGGGCAGATAACTAGGGACCAAGCCAACTCCTGTACTTGGCGCAGGGAGCTAATTAAATACCTAGAGTACCCGAAAGATGTACAGGGTGTTAATTAATGACGTTTAAAACATCATGTAGCGAGATTACAATGGCTGAAAGTAATGACGTGAGATTCCGAGTAATTTTTTTTCTATGCATTTATCAGCTTGTGTTTTAATATTTAATCTGTTATGTATGTAAACAAATATTTAAGTAAGAATTTATAATTATTTATATTTTTTCAATGCTTTTTTCCCCTGTAAGTATGTATTTCGTTAGTGGTTCTATTTGAACACGACAAATTGTAAACCGGCCGTTGAGATGAATGATAGTGTTTAAAATAAATAAATAGCCGACACTGAGACAAGAAATTTGAGAGACATTTGGGGTTGCAATAGTCGGGAAACGCCTTAAAATTGGTGATCAAACGTTGAACATATGGTATCACAGATGCCACACATCGCTGCATCTGTGACTGCCAGGCGTAGCGTTCAGGTTGCATAAAACCAATTAATTGTGTCTACTTAGCAGTGTAGCTTCTGGCCCGCGTGTGCTGCTTCACATTAGTGCCAACTAACACTACGCTGATGAGCAGGAAACACACATACACTGCGGAAGACACCAGATTGAAACCCAGTAAAATCTCTTAAGTCTTGCCTGATTTTGACATTTCACTTCAGAGAAAATTTGCCTGGCAGCTCCAGCGTGTTAATCTTTACACAAACCTGATTTTTTTTGGAAAGCACGTTGTCTGCAATCCTGTTTACAGACACTAAGAACAATGTCAAAATTCGGAAAACCTACACTGCACAAAACCATACTTCAAATAAAATCGTCCACTTTAAAATCATACAGGAAATAAACTTGACATGATTTGAAAACTCTCCACGTATGTAACAGGAACCGTCCAAAAGGAGGTATAATGTAGTTTTATTTGTCGTGTTGTCAAAGAAAAAAACACTTTCATTTTGATTCGTACAGTAACATGCATTTATTTCTCATCACCGTCCTTGCAGACTCGACAGTCACTTCGTCTCACTGTAGGCTACACCCCTCACATTTCAGCTTGGCCTTTGTGCTGGTCACATGGTCACCAATATAACATACTTTTGCCATTGCTGTGTAATGTATGTGTAGCCGAATCTACTCTGGGCGCAAGTGCGAATGACCAAAACAAGCCTAACAAAATTGTTACGATAAACAAACCATCACCCTCACCTAGGTAGTTAGTGTTCCATTAGTACAATCTCCACACTTACCACATGAATTGAAATAAAAAAAATTTTAGAAGCTGGTTCTCGAACGATTGAAGCAACCTCATTATTCCTACATTTTTATTGCAGCGATTACCGTCTAAAAACGATAGCGTGACTTCCCCCGCCCCGTTGTCTTCCTTTATTCCGCTTCGGAGACATAATATAAAGGCGATAAAAGTTTTCTGGGGCACTGAAAGCTTTATAACGAAATAAAAACAACGCTGTATTTCAAAGGGCAGCGTAAAGCGAAAGATGCTTTCGGGAAGGCCCTGGAGTATATTTTACGAGACGGGCTGGCAACTGTCGTTCTGGAGGAAGAAACGATATTTTCCCGCATGTGTTCGTGCCTTCAAGGCGTACATACTGGCCGTAGAGAACGCCGTATATATTCACGTAAATCTTCAATACTTAACCTTCTCCGTGGCAGGTAGAACGAGGCGGAAACTGCGACAAAAAAGTAATCTCTCTGCAGAGCTAGTGCGTGAACGCGCCGCATCCCCAAACATGCACAGACGCGGAGATCATAAAAATGAATGATCGCAGTATTTCCACCAAGAATACAAAACAGCAGGAACGTTAGCGCGACAGTTTACATGGATATATGAACTTAATCTGGGAGGACAGATAGTGCCGAAGAGGTAACGCGATTAACGTGGGTGAAAAACAAATGCTAGCCAGCACTTGCAAAAAAAAAATTCTATAAACCCACGTAACCAATTATAAAACAGCACACGACTACGAGAATCCATATTAAGGCTATTTTACTTTACCCCCTTTTATCAACGGATCCAACGTTGCCTGTCAGCTATTTTCAATCCTTTTATTCCACGTTTGTTCATTCACGCATACGCGACTACCTCATTACGATATAATCGAACGAAAAAAGTTAATTTCCTCTATGAGCGGAGATTTTCAAAACAATGAAAAAGCTGGTTGTGGATAAAGGCCCTTTCACACGAGCAAATTTTGCTTCAATTTACCTTCATACTTTTGTATTCAATTTATTTAACGACACGTGACGCTATGTTGACGTCATAACCGCGGCCATTTTGTCTTCCAAATCATTGAGATGTCTAATTTCTTCAAAGAATTTCGATTCGAACATGTTCTATTGTTACGTGAATCCCATTTTTCAATCACCAAAGTAATGTTCTTCTGACAGTAATACAAACGACATGTTAACTGAGTTCTGCATCCGAATTTAACATCATTAAAATTGTATACGAACAATATTTCCTTAAATTAGACATTTAAAACATGTTACGAAAATATGTTTTGGTTCACCGAAACATTTTTGTGTCGCGCAGAATGAGAAGACAATTTTAAAATACCTACAATGTTTATTCTGTGCACCATTGGATTAAAAATTGTATGATAAGTCTTCAAGTGGTCCCTACAATGCTAAAATAATTGAATTGTTACGAAGTGATATTGTATTCAAGAAAAAAAAAGTAAATATTTAATAGTGTGAAAGAGTCTAAGTAACTATAGTTCGATCAGGAACATAAATCCGCTATTATTTTGGATATATTACAGTTATGATATATATTTTCCGGTTTCGTCAATTTGTCCTCGGTAGGACGTAGAATATATCTATGCGGACAGTTTAAGTGTAACATTGATATAATCCTTTGACTAATTTGGACATGCAGAACAGAAAGAAAATAATTTACAAATTTTTCATTTCTTAAATTCCACAAGCAAAGTCAACGAAATGAATCGATAAAGTTCTACTATATTAAAACTATTAGTCAGTTGTTACGCCCTGTTATGATCGAATACATAAACATCAGAACAAACGTTACAAAAAAAACCATAATAAAGCCAAGATGGCGGCGGTTGTTCCCCTAAACGAAACAACCTAATTTCTGTTCATTATAGATCCTTCAGCCACGTACTGATACCAACAATTATGTCCATATTGATATAATTAAATACGCGTAACTTCAAATTATATATTAAGATGTTAATACACATGTTATGAGAAGTTATTTTACTCAATAACGTATTGCAACCAAAAAAACTAATTCACTAATTTAAGTAACCATTCATTACAGCATTACACCTAAAAGATTTTTTTTAAATTGAAGACTTAGTTTAGTGCAAATACATAAATTTCGTGTTTCCGGTTTACATTTTTTTTTAAACTGCACTGCGTCTTTTTTCATTTGTGTGTAATATTCTACATGTACGTACAAGGCGACAAAGGGTCTACAAGTTCACCATTTTCTCTTTCCGAACAAATAATTTTTATAACACTTTTTTTTTTTTTTTTTTTTTTAATAAATCGCACAGAACTGCGGAATATTCGAAGGAGGGGAGAAAGGGTTACTGCTATTTATACTTCATCTTGAATACACCAACCAGATAGACCATTTTCTCTCACCCTTACGGCTACTTTTCGCACAACCAGTTTTTCAGTCATACACGTCGACGAAGTATCTTAGGAAACTTTCAGGAATGTTAAAAAGACATATAAACATTATCATAATTGGATGAAATGACAAGCCACACTGACAATAAGGAAAAAAATGAGCATTTTCATTGTTTGAGTAAACAAGTTCAAAGAATAACGCATATTACGAGGTTGGTAAGAACTATTTGCACAGGAGACATATTATCTAATACGGCAGATAATAGTACGCATGGACTAATGGAGCATTAGAAAGGATTTTAAAAAACATATAGCGTCGGGTGGAATAAATGTCACTGGAATTTAGTTCTGTCAGAAGTAGAATCTGCGTGTATCCCAGCAAAATTTCAGAATAAATGGATTCTAAGAGAAAACAGAAACGGAAGATGACCAGTCAACTTCAGTACGCATGATTGTTACGATGTGTTCAGGCAGGTGAAGGGATTCTGGGGGACTTACCCTCCTTGCGACCCTTCACTTCTCGTCGCATAGCAACAGTCGCAGCAACCCCTACCAACATCCCTCCCCCGTGCATTATGTCAGTCCTCAGCCACCCTATGAAACATGGATGAAAGCTCCTCCCATTCGTGATAGCAACATTAAAAAAAAACAGATGCCAAAAAGTTTACATACATTTCTATTGTAATGAAATGCTGAATATGCACATATACATACATAGATACTGTAATCACCTGACACGTGTCTACAATAGGTATGTATATGTTTTAGTTTACTGATCAATCCCACGAGATGAATGACCACGAGATGAATTACAGTAAATCTGATTTTTTTGCAGTGCCATCTAGCGACTTTAAAAATAGAGTTAAAACAAACATACGGTTATTTTAGCGTACAATCCTATTCTGCTATAAAAATGGGGTTCCTCTTTACTACTTACCACTTCCCCCTCCACCATTCCCACCCACATTTCGGTTCATTGTTTGATTGTTTAACACGCTTCCCACTCGACAGATATTTTGGGGAAATTTTCTGGATTCGATGCGTCCCGGTATATAAATAAAGAAGAAGTCATAATGAAAAAATTTTTTTCAGCGAGTACCGAAATGAAACGTTAAGTTCTGCCCCGGATGACAAACTGCACATACGTAGTTGCAAGTTATCCTCTATTGCTTACCCTACATATCAAACCCACTTCTGGAATCCCAGTACAAACGGAGAAACAACCGGAAATAACATGTTATAGCTTAATATGTATAACACTTGACGGTTTTTTGTCGCAGGATGATGAATGCGTTCTTAGTTATTGGTGACACACGCTGGTATGGGATTATAGATTTTGAATCGAATGAAGAGCACCACAGAATTATATTCATGACCGTCAAGTGACTTCACATCACATAATAATTATTTAGAAAATGAAAACAGTACACTTAAAAGGCAAAGAGTGAGCGCAAGGGCACTATACGGCGTTTCGCACGTTCTCTGAGCTCGTAAAAAGTTGTCCAGTACGTCATTAATTCTTTTCCGGTGCCGTAATGAACACAACTATGCGCTAAGTATTGATAGCGAATTAGTGCCGTGTTGTTGAAGTTGTATATCAGGTCGATAGGTAGTAAACTCCTAAAGGAGGACAGTGATAAGTGAACTTAATTGATGATGGCCACATTGCTTTCATACTGAACAATGAAATGCTGGAATAACTACATATCAAAATGTATATTTCATACTAATTAAACCTTTTAACTTTGTGGTCCTAACAAAAGTCTTAGAATAAAAACCATTTCGTACTAGTTCATAATATTTTAAAAAGTAAGAGACGAATCGAGCAACAATTGTGCCTTTAAAAATTTGTTCCCCTCCCCTTCTCAAGTTCTTAACTTTTCAAAGTGCGCATAAACCTTACTGGTGGGCAAGAACAGGTAAACTCTAACAGCATGTGATGATTATGATGGAAACTATGTTCATTATTAAAACTGTCAAGTAAATGATGGTACAAAACTATGTAGTTACACTATAATCACAAAAACTACGTATGTCACATGATCTTATTTAATGTCGTTCTTTACTGTCTGGACGATATTTGTTAATATCCAACTCTTGCACCACATACCTTTACTCTTCGTTAACTGCACGTATAGGACCTGACGATTAAACCGCGAGAGGGAAAAATCATGAATACAGAATTTTGTCTACAGAATTTTCCACAGCCGAAATTGTATGATCACTAAACGTGTGGCTAGTACTTGTTACGAATAATTCTCGTAGTATACATACGAAAATATCATGTCGACTTTGAGTAATACATATATTTTATTTTGATAATTTCTGCTTCAATAGACATGGCAGAGTATGGATACAAATTTAATCAATTTTCTGTAATATATGCAACCTCTCCGTCTCCATTATTTTGAAACGGGAAACAGCTGACAAAAAATTTTATTTACTGACACGAGCGACTGTAGTGGCCACGAAAGAAACGAAAATCACGGCGTATGGATTAAAAAAAAAAAATTAATTATAAACAAGCCCGGTAAGCATTACAAATTTAAAACACACTATTACCTGATTTACAGGCCTAAGAAAAGCCACAAATCGAAATTGAGAAGACTCAATACATCTAAAAACTAGTATTATTTTATTTAACATAGATTCATTTTTTCTCACGAAATCTAGAACCAAAATAGAAAGTATATCTCACCCACACACTTCTGCAGTTCTGGCTGAAAGTTTGTACGCGGAATTGGCAGCAACGCGCGTCAAACTATCCCCAAGCACACTCACGTGCCGGTCGTGAGCAGACACACAACAGAAGACGCTCCACGCCAGCTGGTACAAGTATCGCTATCTGGGCGACAAAGCCGTACGCTAATTGGAATTATTCGCGAGGCTGCAGTCGAAGCACGCGCGTGGGAGATACGGACTTACGATTGGCAGCCAGGATCTTGTAATGACGTAACTAGGATTTACTTACTGAAAAGAAAAAAAAAAAGGCATGTTGACGGAGGAAGGGAGAGTGTGGTAAGGATGATTCCAACCTGGAAATATGATCAAGCAACGCTGATCAATTATTTTAACCTTTTCACTGCCGAGTGCCGAAATATCGGCTTTCATTGTCTGTGCGAAAAACGCCATAGACCGACATATGAACCTATAATTGCCAGTAGAAATTTTTTCCAACTTGATTACTTTGATTCGTACCGAATTATTTCAATTTTAATAAATAATTGCAAATTTCTGAAAAATATGATGGGATTTTACACATATGTGCCGCGAAGAAAGCTGGCACTAAAAGGGCTAAGTGGGGAAACGGGATTCCGGCAGCTGCGTACCCACAGGTGTATATCGGAATATTGATGATACAGAGGTTCTGAAACTTAACTGCAGTAACACCAAGCAAACAAAATCAATGTTCATTCTGTGCCTGTGTGTGCATGTATGTACATAGCAAAAAAAATATACCCCATCCTCCTCACCACCCAAAAAAAAAAAAAAAAAAAAATCCTAACCACGCCCCTGATTTTACGTTCGGGAATATTTGAATTTTAAGGTGCAAAATTGTGGTGTATAAGTAGTTTTCTTATGTAAACATTGAACATGCCGCTTATTCACAATATAATATAGAGGGCACGGGGGTTTTAAAGAACCCCCTAACCCCCTTTTCTTATTACTCCATCTCAGTGGTCTTGCGCCTCTGCGAACAATTGTTTTCAGTCGACCATCTTAAATTTTGTGGAGAAAAAAAAAACTAAAACTTTAGTTTTCGATTTATTCATACACCTTTGGCCACGACAGCACTTAGAATACGTATTTTCGCAAAGATTATATTTAACAATAATGCCATCCGTTTATCATTTTAGGTTGTGGCGGCAGAAAGGCCTTTTTTAAAATTTGAACTGCTAACCACTGTGGCATACTGTGGCCAAACTTTATTAACCTAATTGGAAACAATAGTTAATGCAAGCACTGGTGTCTGTAATGGGTACAAACTGACCAATCACAGAGCTTTCCTGAATTTAAGTTACATTAACATGATAATTTAAAACGCGAAACAGGTTTATTTTCACTTTGAAATTAAGTTATATGACTTCTGTCATTTCCAAGCCTGTTTAAAATTAATTTTACTAGAAGTTTCGTATTTTTCTGGTCCCTTGGCGATAGCAGCTGAACTACTGGCAGAACTTTTCCCTGCGCCAAACTATCCCATGAAAAAAAAAAAAAAAAAACACATTTTCCTTCTAACCTGTGGTAGAATTAACCTTACCCTTGGGGCAAGTAAACGAGCGAGCGTGCAGAAACTCTACGCGAACATCCTACATTGAAATACGTCGAGAAAAAACACACTGCGGCATACGTCTACAGAATAAAACAAAAAATTGAGCCAATAAACCCAAACCAAGGAAGGGTTGAACAGGGCACCAAAAACAAACCCATTTTATAACGTCAGGTTTCTTTGTGGGGAATTGTTTTGCGATGACACTAAAATCTTAATTTGTAAACAGAGAAAGTATGTTTCAGCCAGTACACAAAGTTTTCATAGGGTAAACTATGACGATATTTAGATTGTGTTTCCGCACACAGAAATATGATTAAAATGTTTGTGCCCCATGTAACCTAGGTCTACTCATTTATGGATGCTGAATATTCCTTAATTCGAAAGCAAATTCACAAATCCAATAAATTAAGCTATTGAAGAGGCGAGGTGAAAGGAGTTTTTATTTTATAACGAAGTTATAAGAATTAAAAAAATACTATTGCACTAAAAATTGTGATACGGTTTCAAATTTACCGTCTTGTACTTGGCTTGATAAAGCATGTTGTAAAGTCAGGTTGTGAATAAAAAATAATTTAGGTTCAGACTTTCCCACCACCCCTTCCAATTTTATTTTCAACGCCAAAAATAATTCTAGGCGCTGGCTACCCGCATGTTTCATAATCAACCGTCTGGCCAATTTATAGGCCAAGACCCACGAAACGACAGCTGACTAAACTTCGTAACTCCAACCCCTCATATCAAGAGCCACAAAAAGTAAAACTTTTTTTAACTGTTACTATTTTCTGCCATAAAACCGACACGCTTGCCTGAAGATCTCTGGCGGGGAAACGGAGCAGTATTTTTATATTTGCCTTTGAAATGCTATTTTTACAACCCCCTAAATGCTATTTAAAATTTAAAAGAGAGGGGAAAAAAACAGACTCTGGTTGAGAGACGACGGCTTAGGACGGCGACAGCTGGCTTGGCAGTCAGCAGCCCCCGAACTTCGTTACACAAATCACGCCCCGTCTGGCGTGCGTACACACGCGCCATCGTCCGCCCGACTATAGTTATAAAAACACACGTGGCGGGGTTAAAAGCGGGCTATAATTCGGGGGGCAAGCTAGGACGCAGGGACGAAGTAAAAATACCACGACCAGGCGTCGCTGACCGGTCGGGAAACCCCAGTTTACAAGAAATAACAATAATAGCGGTACTAATGGACGCCGGCCGCCTGCCCCGACCAGAGATTAGAAACACACTCACGATGGAACACGACGTATGTTCTGTGGCAAAAGGCGTGAGGCCTTGCGACGAAAGAGGGTGGCCATCCGCAATATTGATACGTGGAAAAAGTTGTTTCCCACTTCAACGTGTATAATGCGGCTGATGGCATTCTTACATAACCTCATTTCTCAACATACACACAGGAAACAGTTGTGCACTCCACCATATTTTTACACGAATAAACTAAAGTGAACTAGACCTCCGTACACGCTACCAACGCATCACACGTAATTTTCTCTCGTCTCTGGCCCCGGCCGTCAAACGATGTGTATACAGCTAAATAATACACGGATCAGGACAGTGTGTTATTGTTGGGTAAGGATAGCGCATTAGTAAGTCGAAAATGCTTTTCATTTTTTTTTTTATCAATTTGCCACAATATGAACATGGCGTGGGACTAATGCTGCCCTGAAAAATAAACATTAAAAATTTCATTTCTTTAAATAAAGGCGAAACTTGCTCAGCCGTTCATTGTTTGGACACTAATCGAACATTACTCTATGTTAAGAAATTTAATTTTATAGTCGACTTTAAAGGTAGCATTACTCACACCATAATTCACTTTACTTACAAATTGAACACATACGACTTAATATTTCATAAACTTTCACCACGCAACCACTCTCCGTCTTGACTCATCCTGTATATCTGCAACTTAACAACCATGAAAGTTATTAAGCTGTGTCTCGTGTGCGTACGAGGAGTATTTAAGTGTGTGTGTGTGTGTGTGTGTACACACAAACATAATTATATTAAAATAGTTAAATTTCAATTTCTAATTTTCATTTAGTGAAGGTAAAAGCTACCGAAAAAGACATTTCCCAGAAGCCGGCCTCCGCGGCTTCGTCGGTTAGGCGCAGGTCATGGACGTTATGCTGTCCCTTCACAAGGGCTTATGATGGAAAAGTAAATTACTGGACATTCAAAGCAGCACAAAGATACCCAGTTTGCCTGTATATTACGTCACAGAAATATAGAGTCGCCGTTGAAAGCCATGGTCCAAGACCTTCCTCGAGAGACGACGTGCACGTCGCAGCTGACGGCTGACTGAGGCAAGGGGGGTCTAGGCTTTCCTTCACCCGGGGCAAGAATTTTGATTCCCCCCGCCCCTTTACCACAACCCTTTTCCCATCAGTCCAATCAACCCAACAGTAATAAACGTATCTTGCATACATTGTTTTACGCTCGCGTAAATAACAGTATAAAATTTTAGTGAAAATACTCAAAACCTGTAATTAATATATAATATTTCTTGTGATGTAGTCACATATGCAATAGAAAAACATCTTCAAAATAGGTTTATATTAAGGGAGATTGATCCCTGTCAGATTTTTTTTCACACTGACAAGGCATATATCATTGTTTCACTCACTTTTTGGAATCCATATGGATTATTTCTGTTAATGTTGCGGCCTCCGTAGTCGCTCCCGTAAATAAAGCAATTTTTCATTTTCAGCTGTTTCCCGTTGCAAAATAATTAATATATTATGTTTCCAACAATAATTACAGAAAATCGATTAAGTTTGAATCTATGCCTTGTCATGACAAAAAGTTTGATACATCGACTGGAACAGAAGTTATCGAGAAGAAACAGATAAATCCAGGGTGGTAGGGATCAATACCCCTTAAGTGGTGCATAGAAACACGGTTAATGGTTGTATGTAAAGAAAGTTTTAATAATTTACATGAATTATTTTTTATTGTACGAAAAAAAATAACATTTCACCACCAGCGCCCCCTCTAACCCTACGCAGTCAGCCCCCTGCCCCCTCCCCATAGATCCTCTCCAGGACGGAGGTAGTGGTAACCTGGACGACCGGCCCGCAAAATGAGTTTACGGTCATCCATTGAGTACATACAGGCCGCGCGCGTCGTGATCCGAGCTAGAGCGACTCACTTGCGAGGCAACCTCTCTATAGGCTGTAAACTGGTCACTTTTGAAACAAAGGTTGAAGAAACAACCTCTAGACATTTTCAAACTTTCAGCAATTTGTTATAAACATAGTACTGTAAGCAAGAAATTGCAGTATATATATTTTTTAAATCCAATAAACTTTTCCAAAATACACGAAAATACACAGATACAGGATAATAATTTTGTGGACCACTGTAGACACACGCCACTGCAAATCTATGCCGTCTCTGAAAACCAAGTGCGAAACTTCGCTCAGCTATTTGTTTTAATCTTCTATTTTTCGTATATTTTTATTTTCTGTGAATTGATACAATTACGCTTGGTATATTTTACATTTCATTTTTTTACGTGTTGACTACAGCCAAATCGGCTGGTTTTTCCTTTGCTGTTTTTGGTTTTCCGAGACGACACAGCACTGCAATGGCGTATGTCCACAATAATTCATAAAGTGTTTCAGGCTGCCGACCTCCCACACAAGCACTTCCAACTAAACGTTTGATTTCTGCGGAAACAGTCGGGGTTATAACATTCTCCCTAGACGACGTTGAGTTAATTTTTAAATGCCGATTACTTACAAATCATGCCAAATCGCTTGGCTTTGGCGGATAGTCAAAATGTTTTGGGCAGTAGGGACGATGCCGTTGGTCGGCGGGATTTTTTCAGGGATCTTCCGTTTCCCCCACACTTTCATTCCGGCGCTGCTCCATGTTCACATCATGTTACCCCTCACCTGCGCTGAAGACCTCGATGTTGAGCGCTGACCAAAAATCTCTCACTCAATTATTTCAGATTATGCGTACGCAAAAAAAAAAAAAAAAACATCTACAGGGACATGTCGACAACACGATATGGTATTCTTGCGCGCCCGATTTCAGCATCGAAGCGTTGACCTGCGTTGCAGTCTACCACAAAAAAAAATTAATTGAAATGCAAATGCTCGCTCCTCGGGGGTAATTCATTCGAACACGGCACTCGTGACGCGAATCGCAACGAGACCACGCCCTAAGAGCGGAGCAGAAGAAATTAATAGCAGCTAGAATTAAATGCGTTCCTATACCGAGAAAGGTACGTGTTTAACACTGTGTTCTAGAGACTCATGTCCCTTCAAACACATTATTCCAGGCAGCTTAATGGCGGAGTTCAACAGAAATGGCAACTCATAGTTGACAAGGAGCAAATTCCTCTAAGGGCATTGGTAAATTGGAAACAGAACAGTTGTTAAACTGCACAAGGTGCCTCTTAGAGTGGTCACTGTGGTTGTCCGCTTTAAGTTGCGTGTCTCTATAACAAAATAGGTAGATGCAACTGCACTTATAAGGAGTTTGTGATGATATTAGAAGTTAACTCACAGTTTCAGAATGCCCGCTTCAGAACATATTCATGTGATATATTCAACGAGGAAGAGAATTAAACTAACATACTTACTTAACGACGTTCCAGAAGGAAAAAAAGTATATTATTTTGTATATGTATGAAACAGTGATAGTTTCATAGACGTTTCTTGGGTGGAGTACATTATCATTTCAAAAAAAAAAAAAAAAAAAAAAAAAAAAAAAAAAAAAAAAAAAAAAAAAAAAAAAAAAAAAAAAAAAAAAAAAAAAAAAAAAAAAAAAAAAAAAAAAAAAAAAAAAAAAAAAAAAAAAAAAAAAAAAAAAAAAAAAAAAAAAAAAAAAAAAAAAAAAAAAAAAAACTCAGCCAGTTTTCCCATAATGCAATGAAACTAAATAATTCACAGTCAAAGTACATGCCATGTGTTAGGGTTAAGTATATAAAAACCCAAAACAAAATATTTTGGTATTAAGTAACAAAAAAATTTCTAAAATTTCAGATTAAAAAAAAAAACTAAACATTGAATGGGTTTTTATATATGTAAAGCCCTAGTCAGCGACATGTAATTTCACTGTGAATTATTTAGTTTAATTATGTTTAATTGTTTTGGGGGTTTATGAACTAAAAACACACAAATGTCGACTTTGAAATGCTATTATGAGAAAACTGGCCGAGCTAATTTTTTTTGTAAGAGGATACTGTACTGCCAAGTAACGTCTGCAAAATTAACACAGTTTCACACATATATACAATTAAGGTTTTTTTCCCCTTCTGGAACGCCCTTAATGATTTGAAGTAAACTTACTTATTTATTTATTTAGACTTATTTTTTCAAATGGCGAAGTTAAGGCATTTAGCCTTCTCTTACACTAAACCATTTTTTACAGATGCACAAAATAAAATTACATATACATAGAACTGCCAAAAACTAAGAAAAAATAATTAAAAAATAATGATAACTAACATGACAATACAACATACCACTTTACACATTCGTGTGAAGTAGCGACTAATAAACACTCGTACAGAGTTTATGATTTTTCAAAAATATTCTCAACACAAAGTCCTAACTCGTTGTTATGTAGATATTACTGGTTTGACCAATGAGTGGCATTTCTTAGTGTGAAACATTGTGGTTTTAGTTATGTATACTGTTAACATTCTTTTAGCGCCAAACGGCAACTATAGTGTGCTAAAATCCACTTGCCCTGTTCCAGTGTAGGATAAGTGAGTAGTTGGCCCAGAGGCTGTCAGGTGAATATTTCGAGGGTTTAGAAGTAAAACTACCCAAGTCCATTTTCAGTAACTTTCGGAAAACCTTTGCCAAAATTAACCAAACCATTCTACAAAGCTGAAAATAAAGAGTACTTCTATGAGAGAAAAGGTGTCACAACCTGGGTATTATTACCACACATGGAGAGTGATATTCACAGTACTTGGCTGCAATATCTCAATTTCGGAGGAAAAAGACTTGGGTAGTTTTACTTCTAACCCCTCGATTTGTTCACGGGTTAGTATTACCCGGGTTGTACGGATGTTGAAATTTTGTCCCACCTGCCCTACCCCCGGGGAGTTTTTGTAGACGCATTAACCGAGAACGTATTACGTAACCGCTGCAAGTAGCTGTAACCTGTAGGCTCCACGACGTCGCTAGAAGTCAACGCGAACCCACGACGATTCTCGGTAAGAAAAGCAGCAGGTGAAAGTACTTGCTGGTGCTGGACCACCGGGCGTCCTTCGTGGGCAGCGTCGCGCGTCGTCACTGCTATAACTGGTACCGTGCCGCAGTAAACTGAAGTCAAACACGGTACAGAACAATACCGGAAACGGCCAGCGACGATCTTTAGCTACGACAGAGTTGCGGTTGGATTATTCCATGTACGTACGCTATTAGCAACCTTTTAGCCACCCAGGTAGCGCTAACGCCGTATTGTTCTCTGCCGTATTTGTCATCTATTATTATACACTGTCCTTTATTACAAAGCGGCACCTAAGTGGTATCTATGCCTAATCGCGCGCTAGGGAAATATTGGCTGATATGCCGGTCGCCATCATGACCACCCAGGCCTCCCGCCCGGTGCTCAGGACTTCGGCTGTCTGCACGCCAATTCAGAAACATACGGCTAGAGGCTAGGACGACATGTGAAGAGCCTGCTACGCCGTCCTTAAGTGCTCCACACTTCTAGGCCTCAGACGCAAACAATACGTTCACATGAGCAGCCACCTTAATCGGCGCGTTTTGCTCCAAAACAAACACCACAATTATATTTCCAGGTAGCAAGCACTTCTACGTGTGTATGATGCACAAAAAGACACGTTAATTAGGGCCGCCTTAAGTTTTTATTTAAATTTTTTAGAACTATTCATGTTAAATCTCTGCGTTTGCGTCATTAGTTGCGCACATCACACCAAGCCGACTATTTTCTAAAATGTTCGCAGAAGATGATCTGCATCAATGGTGGCAGCAGCTTACAAAATATTTCGCTTCAGGACATCTATGTTTTTTTTTTTTTTCTGTTTGGTAAACACGGACCTTAGCGTAACCCCAAAGAAAACAATCCTGCACGATACCAGCGCTCAAGCGGCAGAAATTTTCCCTGCGAGAAACCTTTAACTTTGATCTTTCTGACCTGTAGTAGAATTAACCTTAGCTATGACCCACTTCTCTGCGTCCAAGTAGTGTGTCGCCGTGTGTGATGACCTCGCCGGCGACAAGACATAAAACCCACTAACCTAGCCACTATGCTGTATCGCATGCACTTGTGTGCAGTCGCTTGGCGCTCGCTCGCTGCAAAACGCACGCGTAGAGAGTGAACAGGTTACTTTCACGCCGCCCGCCCAAGGACAACGGAGGAACTGAAGAGATGTTGAAACAGTTCGCTCGCCAACCGAGGTCAAGAACCAAGATGGAAAAGGAACAAGACAAGCCGTATGCAAGCCGCTGACGCCAACGCTGGAAAGAAAATAATAAGTACCTAACTGAGCTGCGCTACATGCTATATTCACGGTTAAAAACGTTAAAACTGGGGAAATAATCATAATTTTGTATGAAATAGTGTTAGTTCTGTACACGTTACGGAAGTACACTTTCTTATTTTAAAAACTGTTTTCCCAAAATGGCATTTTAATGTTAAAGTTTACATGTTTTTACTTCATAACTACCGCGAAAACAAACACACATAATAAAATTAAACAATTCACATTGCTTAATGCATATGAAACCCAGTACAAAAATATTTTTGTACTGAAAAAAAAGTTGCTTAAAGTAGCAAAAAATTACAAAATTCAGATATTTTTTTTATCCAAATACAATAATATTTTGTAATGGCTGGAAAAATTTTCATAAATCATACTATTGTTATTGAAAATACTGAAGAAATCTTGTTACAGCGTTTTAGCACTATACAAATGCATTCGGTATTAGTTGCACAATTTGACAACTACGCATTCTACTTAGACGGAGGGCATAATTAGAAAGTTGTCGCAAGGAATCACCATACTGTTACGCACAAACAGGCGGCTGCACACTTCTCCCACACATCCATAGACGTGACCATCCATGTTACAGTAAATCTGTGTTTAAACACAGCTGTCTGTGCTCATACGGTTGGATCGTGATAAAGTGAGCACTTTTTAACACCATATTGTCTATGATAATAATTAAATGATAATGTTGGCTGTGACCCCACACGGTTTACTTTTCAGAGTGTAACAATCTATAAACTTCGACCGTTACATAGGTTGCTAAGAGGCAGGACACTACGAAACATCTGAAGGGAAAAACGTACACTGTAAAGAAAACTTCCTAAAATGTTTAGGAAGTAATTAACATGAACGCAGTGTGGAACAGTTACCATACTTCCACCTCGTAAATATGCAAACTTTTACAGTTGTTACAATACAAGTCTGGTAACTTTAATATACATTTGACTTTTATAAAAACAAATTAGGAGTGTTACCATGAATGTCTGGGAAAGAATTCTACCATAGTGTTACGGTGTCGCAATCCCGCGGCGTCGGTGGCGTCGCAGGACGGCAGTAAGTGGGTGCTGGGTAATCAACAAGTCACCAAAAAAGTGGCGGATTGCGGCAACAGTGGTATCCCAGGAATCCGATGACTCAAGGAGTTAAGTGGGTCTTAACACTTACCCAACACCTTACAAACTCCTGGATTCAGCATGGATTGCTCCGCCTCTGGGCATAGCTGGGAGCCAATCAAAGGGGAGGATTTTGACGGACTGGTGGGGGTGCGAAGAATGGTATAGACATCGAGCTAGCTATCCGGGAGAGTTGGAGTTGGAGAAGAGAGCCGACGAGATAGTCTTCTGCTCGGGCGGCGACCGTACCTAGGGACTCTGGGTTCTAGTCTGGGTGCGACCTCTGGCTAGAGAACTAGCTCCAACGGCGGCACGAGCGGTGAGTTCCTGTTGGTTAAGGGAAGGAGAGCGATCCTTTACCTATCTCATGTCTCGCCTTACCCTAACCCTTCCACTCGCCTCTATTTCTGCATTGCTGTTATTCCTTGTTCTCTACTATAACACCTTTCATCTCTGGCTTATTTATCTTCCCCTTTCCAGGTCAAACTTTGTAACAATAGCTACTTTTTAGCGCTCCTACACGCACGTGTGGCAAATTTACAAACTATTTTTTAGAGTGTAGCCTAGGTTTCAAAAGTGTTCATTTTATTCCGAACAACATATAACGGTTTTTTTCTTTGAGTGGCGCTGAATGGTCGAGAACTCAATCAGTCGACGGTAAGTACGCAGAGCGCAAGCTAAAGCGTAGGTAGACGAGTTAGCATCCAGACATGTTCTTCGAAGGTTGAATGGTCGAGAAAACAAACCAAAGAGCAAAAGAAGATGAATAAGCGGCGAAAAGAAGAAGAAAAAAAAGGTGTGACGCCAAGTACGGCACGTACCGTAATGACTGCGGGAAGGAAATGTGAATAATCGTAGAGTGTCCATTAGACGGCACTGGATACAGTTCAACTGCCACGTATCCCGTGGAATGATATGCTTGCTGTCGCTCGACAGTTTGCGCCTGGAACACCACCATCTAACGGCCAAGAGGTCGTAAAAAATTTAATTCATTCGTACCGCATAATCTAAATAAAAAACATAAGCTCCGTCGCAACATAATTTGGGTATAGTTTCCGAGAAATTATTTGCAGATATTCTTCCAACACACAAGCCATATTTGTACATGTTAGCCTAGAGAGACGAGGTAAAAATACGTATAAAAATTATGCGTGTTTCAAAAATCGCCATCTGACTCATTTCATTTTTAAATGGCTAAACTGTACAGATAACATTCTAGTACGCAATTTATCATCCGCTCAGAATGCAAACGGTATACATAATAAACAACTGATGGGTATTTTTTCTTGTGCTCCATTGTTACTTGTCCATAATTTATTTAATGGTTGCGGAATTTCGACCATGCTAATTTTGCATAGTAATAAATAAGTACGTTAACTGTGGATTTGTATGAATGGTTGGACGAAATATTATTTCTCGTCTTATTTTGATCAAAGTAATTTGAATTTTAAATTAAAATTCACAATATTATTGGACGAGAACGCACTGCACAGACTAACAGCCTAGTAGTAACAATTTTTCAATTGCTAAATTGCTGGGAGTGCATGCGTAACCATAAGGAAGTTGGTACGAACACGGCGAAATTTCAGCTAGATGGGTACAAACAGTAACCTTAATATAGTTTAGCGAGTATCTACCTAGTCACAAGACCCTGAATTGATTCTGCAGGCGTTTACTCCACTATCTGCACCGTTCTTATTGGTTTATCTTATGGTAATTATGATAGCCTTTTTTAAAATTAAAAATGGACTTAACACGACGTCGACAGCGAGGTCATTAGATACGGTTTCACACAACTTTATAGTAGATGACTCGGCCATGGCCTATACATAGTAATGATCCCAGTATTCATCCGGAACAATTTCTAATGTAAATATTCCCGTTGGACTTGGGCATGGTAAAGAACACAGCCGCGTGCAAGCAGACTACGGGGAATAATTTAATCTCGGGAGCATAAATTTGGTTGTTTGTTCGGCACTGATCGGGGAACTTCGGCAGAATTCGAGCCGTCACACCCCCTCCCCTCCCCAACCGATTTCCATCCCCTGCGGTAGTTTAGATTAGTTTATGTTAATTTAAATACCGAAAATTGCTGCAGTCAAAATGAGGTTGTTAGTTTAGGGGACTACAATAACCATTATTATAGTTCCCTAACATAACAAAACTATATAGGGTGTTCAGGATAAACTGCGCACTGCTTACAATTTTCTGCGAGTCCTTATGCCGCCATCTTTAGCTACTATTTTTAATACAAAAACCTCCATGTAACTAAAACCTAGGGTAAACATTTCACAATTCTCAAAATTTTACTTGTATAGCCCCAATAAATACATTTTTTTGTGATAATAAGAGCTGGGAATTGCTCAGTTTAAATTGAACCACCTATATGTCCTTCTACTAAACGAACTTATTTTTGGGCATTTAAACTTAAGGGGACGGAGATAGGAGTAAAGGTCTGTACAGAAGGGCGGCTCGAATCCTGGCGTAGCTTCCCGATCGTTGCCGAACAAAGAACCAATTTTATGCTCTCGAGACGTAAGTCGGGAAATGCTTCAGCCAGTTGGTGTGAAGTGGCGCGGTATGCAGACGGGGAGGTGTAGGGTGTCAGGGGCAGAGGCAAGGTAGGTTCCCACGACACGGGAGGCTGCACCGCGTACAGATCGCCGGCGGCGGGACAGGTTACACCGGCGCCGCATTGACTATTCCGCCGGCCGACCATCTCGCTCGTCGCTCCCCGGAGACCTCCTTCCATTCCTCTCTGCAGACGCGGGGGTGAGCACGTGACCATCATCACCTCTGGACCATGCAGTCCCCTCCCCCCCCCCCCCCCCCCCCCCCCCCCCCCCCCCCCCCCCGACATTACCAACCCTCATTCCAGGAAGGCGGCGAGCAGCGCAGCGATGAAAGGATGTCGTTTCACACTCAAGTTAGGTTTTTTATGTCCCAAATTCTAGCGAGGCGAATGATGGATCTATTCACGACTTGACGACGTGGTTATGTAATTTTAGGCTGAATACCGCAACTTACACGGCCGAAGAAGCACTCAATCGCGCGTCTGCAGGAGTTCCAGCAGACAACTTGCGAAGTGCTGAAAGGACAAAATTTAGTCACCAAGGAAAGCACCTCAGCATGAAGTAAAGTGCGCGCAGAGGAAAGACGAAGAAAAACAGTTTTTTTTGGCGGGAGGGGCATTAATTACAAGCAATACGTGCAAGAAAGAGAAAATAAACAGTTCAGAAGAAATTATCTTTAAAACGACGTAGAGCACAACATAGGGATATGATTTAAAAACTACGCATAATGAAAACCTGAACCGTTGTAAGGTCGATACTTCCAGACGCAAGAGAACAGGAAACTACCGAATAGACACAACGTAACTTCAGAGGCCGTAACAGTCGGATATTAAGAGGGCGTGGTACATAATTCAACGTTAAAAGCATTAACGTATACCTGTAGGTTTCTTGAAGTCAATTTGTGATAAACAATAACAATCCTAGACAATAGTTTTATCAAACGTTTTAAACAGCTCTTCTGGAATTCTGAGAAGAAAAATGTTCAATTGGCGACTATACCTTGATCTACAATACAAACATGGCAATAGCGCTATAGCAATGTATAGTAGGTCGCAATTTGTCCGGCAAGTTATGAATATAAAATAATTTGCCACACATATTGCCGCGTAATTATATGTTTACAGCTAAATAGCAAGGTCTGTACTGTACCGAAATGTAAATAGAGTTTGAGAACACTTTTCTTCTTAAAATTAAAAAAAAAAAAAGCGAAAAATAATAAAATTCAACGTGGCGGCTGAAATCTAGCCTTAAGTTACGGCACTGTAAATTTGGTCCTGTATTTCAATAAAACAATAAGAAGAAGCATATATGTACTTCCATTTCTTTAAATATACGAGTGGGTTCGTAGCTTCTTACACTCTATATGAAATCACAATTTCAATGTCCAGTAGAGACGATTTCTTGAACAGTTCTTTTCTTAGTTAGGTATGACTTTTTTTGTCTGCAATAAGTCACTCTGCCCTACTCCTGTATGTCTATTACTTCGTCACAACTCGGCTGCAAAACGAGACACGCTCACACAATGGGCAACATTTAAACGAGTCCCTCCGACGAAAAGATGAACCAGCAGCCTGCGGGTCCAGCATTCACACTGAAGAACTCATCCCGTCATATTGTCCCAGCGGCGAAAATACCGACTGGGAGAGAGAGAAAGAGAGAGATAAAAGACGTGGGCGCACTAGTTCCTGCAGTGGAGCGCGTATCCGGAACATCTCCACGTTCGTTTTGTGGCCTTCCGTCGGCGGTCGCGGCAAAAAGACAAATCCCGGCGGAAGAAACAGAAAGAGAGAGAAAGAGAGAGAGAGAAAGCGAGAGAAACAAAAGGACCTAGACAAGGCGCGGAGGAGTGGGAATACGACGACGGCAGCCCGATAACAAAGCAAGAAGGCTCCTTTGTTTCCAATATGCCGTGCTCGCCGAATATTAACTCTCCGCGGCGACTGTGGCTGCAGCGACCAACGTACAGACGTCACACGCAGAAGCTGACTTTTGTCTAGCCGCAATTATATTAAGGCGGCCGCCTACCCCACGCTTCAATTGCGTTGCAGTGTGTTCGTAAACAGGATTTTTCTACGAAAATATTCCACGTGTGCCCGTTGTGCCAACGTACGAAAAGAAAACAAACTTCAGACAAGGTCGGAACATCACTGTTAAGAAGCCACGCTCATTAAACACGCAGTTTAATAAGCCCTCCAACATGGCTAAAAACAGCCTTTTCAGACTGCCGTACTTTAAAATGTACTAACCGGATGTATGTGAAACTCAGATTGCGACCTGCACTGAACTTAGTTGCAGACTTTCCACCAATAAAATTATATGGTCACAGCTTAGTGTCCCATGGTTAAAACCCTTCGGCGGGAACCTTGTACGCTAGTTCAGAGCTTAGCCTGTTGAGACGACGCGGCATTTGATGCGCGCTTCAAGGTCGACCTTACAGCTCCGTCGCTTTTGAGCCTCTCACGCGCGGGTAGGCGGCGCCCTTAAGGTGGCCGCCTGACCAGGCCGCCGAGCGGCGTGCAGAGATCCTCCTGTCGATACCAGATTTTGTTGAAAATTATGGTATACCATAAAAATTTTTAGTGACAACATATCCTTGAAAACACTGCAGTTTCTTGCAATATGTTATGATTGGATGATATACTTCTGACACTACATAGCTGTCTCCAGACCAATAACATGCCTCAAATATTACAACAGTGGGATTCTTATTGGCTCAGTCAAATAGGGTAACAGCTCCAAGTACAAGTGAAAGCCGGTAATCGTTTGATAAGCTGATCGTACGTTGGAATCCAGCAAACAGTCAAGTTTTCCCGCAATAAACCATCATCCCTACAAATTGTTCGAAAACTGTGCAATGCGCATAAGTGGTAACTGCTTTCCCCCACCTCTTGTAATTCCGTCGCGGCTCCACATTCATCTCACCGCATCCCGCTCAACCTTCAGCCCGGCCTTCTCTCATTCACATTGTGACCCTGCCAGAAGGCGGAAACATATGGTGGCTTTTCATTTTCAGTACCTAGCAAGGACCGCGAAAACCTCAATTTTCGGTCTCGTGTAACATTTTTTTTTAAATATTAAGAAACGGTCATCATTCACACAAGTTCAGCAGTTTTCGAATAAACCTGATGTAAGCAGAGGCATCACGCGTGTGGCGAAGAGAAAATGAGGGATAGGTCTTCAGACAAATAGAGTAGTTATACTTGGAAGTTTTATCTGAACATAATGTATATTAATAAATAACAATAAATATTGTATGAGGAAGGTACCTGAGGGACAAATACCGCACCACGGACGCAGACTTACTACTAGCCGCCAGTAGGCACCTGCTTATCCCCGAAATATGACGTGGAACGAGGTCCTACAATAGTGAGGCGCCAAACCGTGAAGGACCTTGAGGAGGGGGGGGGGAGCACCAAGAAAACCAGAAGACTAGCGAATTTTGTCCGGGACGGTTCCCATACACGAAAATCCGGGGATCGAACCCCGATCGCCTTGGTGGTAGGTGAATGGTCCGACTCTTCGGCCACCGCAACCCCACAACGTGTTAATATAGCAACTATGTATTCAGAAAAGAACAGAACGGGTTGAATTTTACAAGTTATAAATTAATTTGCTCCTGATCATACATTCCAATAAATAAACTTAGAAGAAGCTGAACTTTGGACTCTGATTCTTGAAAATGTATACTAGAAAAATTCGTTATGTTAAAAATAGCATTTCCCGCCTACATAACTAAATTTTGAGGCAATAACTCAGCATGGTATCATTAAAAATATTAGTAGACTAGCAGTCAATTGTCAACGACAGCTGTTCCAGACTGCAAACACGCAGACAAACTTCTACAGCTAGAGTTGACTTTCATAAAACAAAAAAAAAGTACAAATATACGCTGCTAAATATAGTAAGTTATATTCTATCATACAGTCACTAAACTTTAAAACTTTACTTGCCCCGAGTCATTTTATGGCTAGAAGACACGGAATGCTAACACTAAAGACATTATCTCCGAAAGTCATCGCAAAATAATTGTTCTACACCACACATATCATTACTCCATGAAGCACTTTGCAGCAAATACAGACTGAGGTACCTAAGCCATACAACTACATATATTCCAAGCCATATATGCTTTTCACAATCACAAGAAGCTACGGTAGCTATCAATTAACTGCCATATTTTAGGCACAGCCGTCCGTACGAAATGTTACGTAAACCTACAATTCTTTCATGATCCGCTGCCACGAGATATGCATTACAAAACATAAGACATTCCTGCAAGTCCTGTTTAATATTTTAACGTAAACGCAAGTTACGTTGGCTCCAAATACCAAGATAAACGTAAGTGGATCATGAGTCACCTAAGTGTCACACGTGACCGAAACACCACTTCCTAGTCTCGAGACCAAAACAATGGACAGCTCAATGATACAGCATCATGCTGACAGAAGAGACCAAGCTAGAACCTTTGAAATGTCCACAGCAAATCACGACTTCGTATCATAGGCGTGGAAGAAGAATTAATTCTCAGTGGAGACTGCGCCACGTGGGAGCAAGAGAGAGGCACCTCGGTAATTAGCATAGTCGCGCCTGTATCCCCGGCGTACAGGCAACACGCGGTACCGCCGTGTCACGCGGGACTGCCTATGAGGCGAGGAGGACGGCTTCTCCTTGAAGCGAACATGTAGGACAAGTGGCTGTGCCTCGTGCTGCTGCATCCGGCTGCAACTCACAGGGTCAGCTACATCGGGCCGTGAGTCACGATTCTTACCTGCTGAAGACAAACACTGTGCCGTATGATCGGTCTTACAGCCCGTATCTTTAGTAAAAATTAACGGTATTTTTCTGTCACGTACGCTTTAAAAACGACATTTTGTGAGCAAAATTGTCTTCAGTCTGCTCGGTTATAACGATTAAGACTTACGGGGGCTGGTAGTAAACGTGAAGATAGCTCTCCGTGCCACGTGTTCGAGTAGGCTAAGAGGCGTGGCTAAGGGCCGGGGGCGCGGTTCATCACAGTGACGTGTCTAGAGGAAGTCGCAGTGGTGGGGGTGCGAGCCATCTGCCTTGTCCTTCCCCTATCTCATTGTAAGCCAATCTCCCCGAGAGGAA
>PNEQ01046111.1:0-13095 GCA_003012365.1 Medauroidea extradentata
GTCTAAATTTGCTACTGAAATTACATAACAAAAAATTATGAAAAAATGCATTTACATTAGCATGTAAAATGCATCAGTAAACTGTTTCAAACAACTGTTTTTAAAAACCGAACGTGACACGCACTTTTTCGTACTTTAATCTAGCAAGTGAATGCAGAAATAAGTAAAAATTTTTATTCTGATTTTTGCTGTAATGGCTGCAAAATTAGCATGCAAAGTTCGTTTAGAAGTGTCAAAACATATATTAAAAATTTTTTTCTAAAAAAAATTATGTTTCTTCAATACTTGTCATTTATGTCTACTACAAAATAAATAATTTCAAGTTCATTTTAACATTATTTATTTAGGGAATAATCCCCCTTAAAGATGTTGTGGGGAAGTTGTGTGAAAAACTTAAGAAATGAAAAGTCCACTATTTCATTGCCAAAAGACAGTCAGAACTTCTTAATTCACAGAAGGAATGTCGTGAAGATGGTGAACTCATTGTGTTGGGGGACTTTTCAGAAAATTTTTTCTGCTTTGTGCAAGATGAGATCCAGTTTTTCCATTGGTCATGTCAACGATCGACATTGCATCCATTTGTTGTCTACTGGAGAGTAAATGGAAAATTACATTCAAAAAGTTTCTGTTTTGTTAGTGAGTGCCTAGACCACAACACGATACTGTTTTATACTTTTTCTAAAACAAGGTCACCTTAACCTATCCAGAATCAATACAAAAACCGAAAGAACTTTATTAACTTAAGTCACAATTATAAGGACTTTGATGTAAGTCCTGAATGGCACTTATTTGCCACATCTCATGGAAAGGGGCCATGTGATGGGATTAGAGGAAATGTTAAAAGGTTGGTTCGAAAGGCTAGCTTGCAGTGATTAAACAACCAGGTCATAACACCTACGGGTGTTTTCAGCCACTGTACCAATCATATTGGGGTAGTCACATTTTTCTATACTTCCAAGAATGATGTACACAATGTAAGAGATGTTCTTGAGGAAAGATTCCAGATGTCACAATAAGTACCTACCTCACACAAGATCACTTCACAGCTTCACTCCTACCAGTACTTGTGTAATGATAATCAAGCATATATCATTTTCTGAACAATAAGTGACCTTCCAGCTCATTAAAGTCATTGAAACTGAGAATGTTACATTCAGACACTACTTAAGGTGCTTGATTGTGTGTGCTGTGTGTATGATAAAAATTGGTGGTTAGGGGAAGTAGTTGAAAAATAAATGTATACTAACATTGAAGAAAAGTACAGGATTCAGTTTTTTCATCCTGAAGGGCCTGGACTTTATTTAAAAAGTCTGATAAAGATGACACGACTTGGGTAAGATTACAAGACATACTAAAATTTGTGAAACCAACGGAGCTGTGGTCACTGCAAGGGAGAGGTCACAACATTATCCCAGCAATGAGTGAGAATTTGTCAAAGTTGTTCCTAGAGAAGTCCCGTCAATTAACAGCATTCACTTCACTTTATGACAATAAGATCTTAATATTAAATTATGGGTGTGTATTTCTATCTTCAAATATAAATTTCAGCTTAAGTGTTTCATGTGACTGTTTAAATGTTAGTAAATAAGGTTATCAACTCTAGTAAATAATGTTATGAAGTAGTTTTTTCCTTGTGATGGATTGGATAGGTGGTTTCATACATTAAACATAATTTTTACTATGCCTGTGTTTCATTACATTTAAGAAGGGATTATTTAATGAATATAAATGTAGACATTATAATTCTTGATAAATTAATTATGTGACTGATATTTTTTTATTTTACGAAATGTTTGTATATTCAGAGGCCTGCAGTTTCCAAACCATTTGAAGTATCAAGTTGAAATTTCTTTTATTTAAAAGATGTCAAAAATATTATCTTTTAAAAATAAGAATTTATACCCCTTCCCCCACATTCTCTTTTTTGACCTTGAAAAAGGGAACATTTTGAAAAAATTGTTTACCGGGGGGGGGGGGGGGGTTTATATCTTGTAAAGGGGACCAAATAACATCTTTATTATTTATTTCCCTAGTAATACTCACTGCTGGCTACTACGAATGAAAACCATAAGTTATTACCACCCCTCAGTATTTTATGGCTAGCTAAATGTTGCAGAAACAGATTTTTTTCAGGTACTATTCAACCCTTAATAAGAGGATTAGTATTTATTTCAAGTAAAATTTTCTCTCAGCATAATAAAATATTTAGTTTTAAAGCTTTCTAAAGAAATGTGACAAAGCTTTGAAGCAGCAATGGGTAAAAAATTACATCTTAAAATTGGCCCTGAAATGTCACTTCGGCAGTTGACCATATAGCCTATATCTCAAACAAAAAATTTAAAAAAATAGTTTTTTACTCTTAAAGAATGATAAGTATTTCATACAAAGTTTCATTAAAATTAAAAAAGTTGATGCAAAAAATTTTTTGTGGAATTTGCTGATTTAAAATGGAATGACCCAAGTGTAAGTGTAAAGTGCCAGGCCTAAAGGCTTGTAAAATAAAGAAGGGTGTTTTTATATTGTTTCTTTAACCCCTTAATTGTTACACCCGAATTATTTCGGCCAAAACCATTAGTGTGAATCAATACTCAACCGAGTTTACTCTGGTAGCAACCTCATTTTCGTACTCGTAATTGTTTCGCCCGAGTGTAGTGTTATCTTGCATGTTTATCGTGATAAATTGTGTATAGAATTACTTATCTTGCATGTTTATTGTGATGAATTGTGTATAGAATTACTTATCTTGCATGTTTGTAATAAATTGTGTATAGAATTACAATCTACACAGAAAAAAATATTTCAACTATCAACTATGTGTTAGGGCACTAGAGTGCAGCTCTAATATGTTGCTTTTTACTCTAATTGTATCGCAGAAAAAAATATACTTTTAGATGATACGTCTTGTGCAAATTTATTTTGATAGAATCGTGTAACACTACACAGGAAGTATTTTTTCGTACTTTTTGCAACCTTTTTTCTCTCACCATTTTATCTCGTGTCGAAAATGTGTTTTCAATTTGTCCCTAAAGTGAAAACTGCAGGAGTAGTGCTACCTTGAAAACAGACATTCAAATTACATTTTGATTCAAGTTTCAAAAACTACTTAATATTTATTAACGAAACTTTGTACAGTGCCTTATAAATTACTTTACTTCATTCTCAGTAATTAGTTTGGTAATGTCATTGGCCCGTAATTGTTCAAATGGGGCACAACACGTTTGTTCTGCTTGTAACTTATGAACAGTTCACTGTAATTCATGTTTTACTGCATAATATTAAACAGGCGAGGAAGATCAGTGAAACAGGTCGTCTTGTCGAAAATTGCTAGAGTTTATAGTTTTCCAAAAAATCAAATGTAAATTTAATGTACCGGTATTTTTTGTAAGTTCCTGCATATGTTTCAAGCGTTACAAAATAAAACATTAATTTTATATTTGATTTTCTGGAAAACTGCTAACCCTATAAAATTTCTGTGAGATGACCTTTCTCATTAATCTTCTACGTCTGTTCAATGTTATGCAGAACGTGAATTGCAGTGAAGTGTTCCGAACTTACAAGCAGAAGAAAAGTGTCGTGCCCCATTTGAACAATAATGGACCAGTGACATTTCCAATCTAAATTACTGAGATTGAAGTAGAGTAATTTATAAGGCACTGTAAAAATTGTAGCTATCTAATATTAAGTAGTTTTTTTTTATTGAAACGTGAGTTGTAAGTCTATTTTCAGGGTAGCATTACTCTAAGAATTTTTACTTTTGGGACAAATTAATGTTATGTGTCATACGTCATGCGGATGCCATCATATGAGCAATGAAATGGATTCTGATAGCTATGTCTTTGATAGTGGTTCAGAAAGTGCAGATGAAATTCAATCTGCTACAGCTCAAGTTCCAAGGATGATGGAGATCAAGCGATTACATTGATGGCATCTGCGTTGCAGTTATGTAATGTAAGAGTTACCTCACATTCACCAGCATCTCCAAGATATGACTTTATTGCACAAGTGGCATACATTTTGACACTGATAATGAGTATAGTATTTTAGATTTTTTTTGTGTATTTTTATATGGTTCTCATGCAGTTTATCACTGACGAGACCTACAGGTATGTGCAACAATGCAACTGCAAAAATTGGAAAAACACAAGTGTAAAATAACTTTGTTTTCTTTGCTGTCATGATTTTGCAGAGCATTGTGTGGAAGCCGAGTTTATAGCTATACTGGTCTTCAAATGCCGTTCTGACAAAACCGATATTTCGAAAAATTGTGACCCACAAACATTTTGGTTGGTTGAAACAATTTTTACAATTTTTGACTACACACATCCATATCCGAAGCTGCGTAAAATCTGGCCTGTTATTTTGGACCTAAATGAAAAACTCAGAGTTTTTAACTCCTAAAAAGGACATTGTTATTGATGAGTCTCTCTTACTATACAAAGTTAGGCTACAGTGGAAGCAGTACATTCCCTCAAAAAGGTCACATTTTGGAACAAAAAAATTTTTGTTATGCAAGTCCACCAGTGGCTGTGTGTGAAGCTTGCTCATTTACACAGGGAAAGACACGCAACTAGTTGCAACATATCATGACCTCCCAAAATCCTCCCAAGTAGTTATTACATTGGTAAAGCCATTACTGTATAAAGATTATTGTGTGACACTGGATAATTATTAATTTCTTACATTAGCTGACTTGCTGATAGCTAATCGTACTGATATGTATGGGACAGTACGACTTTCAAGACGAGATATGCCAGATCCTCTTAGCAAAAAACCAAGTTGAGGAAAGATGAGATTGTAGCATACCAGAAGGGGAAAGTGGCAAGGCAAAAAGAAGATATCTATGCTCACAACTGTACATATGCATATACCATGACAGTTTGAAAAGCTGGGACGGAACCAGTGACGAAGCAAGAGGTTATGGAGGCCTATAACAACATCATGGGAGGTGTTGATCATGTTGATCAACATCTGGCAAATTACCCTGTCTTATGTAAAAATGGGAAGAGTTTAGTACATGAAAATTATTTTCTGAATTGTTTGGAAATGTACATTTTCAATGTTTTCTTGCTTATTCAAAATGTGGAAGGCAAAATTCTCATCTAACATTTAGGTTAGCTCAGGAAATAGTTGGTATCACTCAACTGACTTTCACTGAAACGTGCTGGTTGACCCGGACCATCACCTGCTCCTCTGCGGTTAACAGAAAGGCACTTCCCGAAAGTCATCCCACCAACAGAGAAGAAAGAGAAGCTAACCGGACAGTGTGGTGTGTGTGCCTATGTGAGAGATGCCAGTGGGGAAAAGATACGTCGGGAAACCAGATACTGCTGTCCAGATTGTGATGTACCACTGTCACCGTGCTTCCGGGTTTATCACACAGTACCAAATATCTGAGCAAGGGGACAGTAAACATTCAGGAAAACAATATGTTCTTGCAGTTGTTTACATATTTCAATTCCTTAGGAAAAATTATAATGCACATGTCAGATATGTGTATTACTATCAAGATTGATGGTTACATGACTTGAATATGGTAGATTTAGGGTTAATTTTTTTGTATTTTTTTTTTAAGCATGCAATAAAAAATTTTACTGTTACTGCTTACATTAATTATGATCCATGTGGATAAACATGTGAATAAGAAATATACAGTAGAACCCTGATATAACATTCCCGCATATAACATTTTCCTGCATATAACATCACCTTTTTCTCAAACAGTAACAACTTGGATAAAATTTTTCTTAACTATAATGTTTTAGATACCATAACCAAAGCTGGCGACTAAAAACAGCTGTAAAAAAGCAAATTTATGTCTGGAAAAGTGTCATAAGTGTACATTACAGTGATATTAAAGACTGTGATCCTGAAGATTTTGAACATGAACCTACAGAAGACAAGTGGGAAAGCCTCTATTATACACACAATGCATGTATTAATAATGTTTCTGATGGCACAGTAACTACTGCCTCTTTTAATCTCATTATAGGCTTATTTACTGTATGTAAAGTATGCAATTTTAAGTTACTTGTGTGTAATACCCATGTATTAGTATAAATATATAGATTTTTGGCTTTAACATTTTCCTGCATATAACACTTTTTTTCATAGCTCCCTAGAAAAACTTTATAACAGAGTTCTACTGTATTCACTTTTTTGTGTTTTCGTTGTGTTTATTAGGACAAAGTTATCTTTTATTATTGTATAAACTATTCTGATACAATAGCTAGAAAATTAGATTAAAATGTATGTGGACTCATGAGAGTGAATATATGAATATTTCTTTCCTTAATTTTTTTTTTGTGTTTAGTAATATTTACAGGATAAAGTATTTCTGACCAATTCATGCAAATGAATATTCAGATGAGTTATTTTTCCTTTCTTATATTTTTTGACAGTATTTACTAGGCATAAATTTTGTTTTGTAATATGTAAATTTATTAGATACAGCTAGAAAGAGAATCCAATTATAATTTATGTACTTCATCTAAATGAATAAGCAAATCAACTATTTTTTTTTTGTAAAATTTAAATCTACTAGAATTGGTTATGGTATTGAGTTAATTCTTGAGAAATAAAATGCAAGAATATTAGGTAAATCTCTATGTATTTTATTTTAAGTTTATTGAATATGTGAGTAGGTTATTTTGTTTTGTTTTCTTTTGAAATTCATGCAAGTTTTCTGGTACATCAAGACATAACCTATAATACTGTAATGACATTTCTTACTGAAAGCAAGATGTAAGTCATGAGAATTACTTTACAAATTTGTTACTCTTGCCTTTTTTTATACATTTTATAATTACAGAAATTGTTTTTGCATAAGTCAATTGAAGAAGCGATTGTGGAAATGTGTAGTCAAATTGTAATTTGTTTATTTTTCGTAAGCAGTTTAGAGTAACAATAAATAAGCAAGTTTTTTTCTCTTCAAATGCACACTCCACTAGAGTATTCTCGGGTGAGAACTAAAACTCAAATATCTGTAATATCAAATGATGATGTGTCATATTATGGTTTTTTGTTTCTGGTTGTCAGTAATGGTTTATGAATGAATGATTTTTAAATTTAGTACTTGGGTGAGGATTTTGACCAGTATTCATAAATTCATAACTTGTAAAACATAAATACTAAAAAATTTATCATACTAGGTATAACATCCCTCGAGTTGGTAGGGTAAATATAACCCGTAAAAATTAGGTGATTTCTAGAAGATTTTTAAGTGGTTAATTAAACTGTTAAGGGGTTAATAAAATAATTTTTAAATGAGTACATAAGTTTGTGTAGATCCAAAATAATTCTTATTTAAAACACAAGTTTTGAAATTTGTTAATTAAAAGGTGAAAAGATGCAATGTGTTTTCAATTATTCTTCCATATATATTGAACCAGTCGAGATAATGAAGTACTGTTTACTTTAAGGGCGCGGTCTACTGCAATTTTCATCAGGATGTTTTTATTTTTTATTTGTACCAGATATTTTTTTTCTTATTTTCGACACAAAATGTGACTAAAGTTTGCTTTTATTAAGTTTTTTTCTCTCTCATTTTTCGCGCAATGGCTTGTTAAGTCAAAATTTGCATGTTTCGGTTTTAAGGACTGCACTAAAACCAACTGACATACCCTACAAAACTGAAAAAATTTACAGTGGATAAAGACATCGCAGGCTACAATTTCATGTATACAAAAACAAAAAAAATGAAACTCTTTGCATTCAAATAAAAATGCTTGAATTTAAAATAAAAAGTTAAAAATTCAATAATTTTTTTTTTTTAAATTACCAAAAATAGCCTATTTAATTTTGTGGTTGAACATAGCTGAACTTGTAGCCTACAGCATTGTTATTCACTGTGATTGTTTTATCAGTTTGGTAAGTGAATTGGTTTTAGGGCCTAGTGTTGTCCTTAAAACGGAAACATGCAAATTTTGGCTTAACGAGCCATTACGCAAAAACTGTAAGATAAAAAAATTTTATAAGAGCAAAATTATAAACATTTTGTGTCCAAAACAAGAAAATATATATTTGGCACAAATATCAAAATAAAAACATGGTGATGAAAATTGTAGTAGACCGCGCCCTTGATATGGTCTTTTAAGTCAATACTCAAAATACTGTTTCAGGGTATTTTCCAAACTCTGCTCCAAAAAGGTTAAGGATAAAAATGTTTTCAATTCGTGATCTATGTATATCGATCTCGCTGAACTTGTAGATATTGATGAGACTTTCGCTTTAGGTTAATACTTACTCAAACATTTTCGAAAATTGACTCCTAATGGCGTGATAAGTAATGAAACTTTTAATTAATTGTCTATATATTTTGAACCCAATGGGCTATTGTCATGATTTTCACTTTTTTTTTTAAATTTAAACCCTAAGGGGGTAAAATGACATGGAATGTGTTTTAGATAAATCCATGATTGCTGTTCAACCTGTCGAGCTGTAGAGTTGCTTTTCACAGTATGGTGATGATTACGTAAATGCCCGTAAATAGATTTAAAAACATACCTAAACTCTAACTTTCTGGGCTGTGAAGGGTCAAATGTTTTTGAATGAATTGTTGGTTAAGCTTTAATGGGTTAACGTCATGATTTTCACCTCAGTGTAACTGTACATTATGTAACAAATAATGGGTTAAATTGTTTTAAATGTAACTGTGCAATGGAACATATTTTTGCGCCATTTCTGTTTTTACTCTAAAAAAAAATATAGATATAAACATTAAAACTTCTTTCCTAAAATTGATAAACAAGTACTATTGATAAATTTCTCAAAGACATAACGAATATATGCTGCAAAGATAGAAATATTAAAAAAATACCTGGAGTGTATGTGATAACATTTTATTTTTACAGGTTGTGCTATCTTTTGGGGTCATTAGTGTATTTTGTTATGATTATTAATTTTCTTAATTTTCTGAGAAAGTACTTTGGCAGAGTACCAAATTTAATAGAACTCGAACTAGTTTCGTAGGTGTAACTCTAAATCCAAAATACTTCAAACGACCACTATTTTTAAAATCATAAACTTAAATTTTTTTTGTGTTGGTTTCCATGACTAGAATTGGTTGAGCTGTTTCAGAACCATATAGTTAAATATTTAACAACTTTAATCGTTTTATCTCTGTAAATGATTGTCTTATGACAATGTAAGCTTGTATATTTAATGAACACTATGTTTTAACGTAGGCATTTCAAAATTTGTTAGCATCAACTCAGTGCCTGTATTATTATATACCATCAATATTTTAACTACCCACCATTTTAAAAGTCATTGACTAAATTTCTTAGCATGTCAAATTTTGTTTGAATCCATTGAAAAGTTCCTGAGATACGACATTTCACCCCAAAAATTCAAATGGCCACAATTTTGAAAGCAAGTGCACATAGTTTTCGAAGAGCAAGAGAGAAAGCTCCCCGTATCAAGTACTATGAGTGTACGAAGTTTGGTTGATTTGTTAACACTTTTTTTAGTGTCAGGTTATACACTGTAGCAGAGTTGGATAGAATCGCATGGAAAAGATGCATGATTCATAGCTTTTCATCTGCAAAATGATGTAAATTTTGTAACTGTTTTCAAAATGTAGAATATTCCTGTCTTACAGGTTACGAGAAAACACGTAAATAATGTTGAATCGACCATTGCAGAAATGAAGTTAAACCAATTTGTACATTAACTTTTTCAACATGAATTTTGCATACCTTTCAAACAATTGCATGATCGGTATGTAATGTTATCATTGGTAAAAATCTATAAAAACAAAATAAAAAAAAAAAAGATTAGAAAATACGTATTGAGCTTGTGTTTTTTTTAAAAATAACTATACATTATTTTGAATCACAATATTTTGGACACTTTAGCATTCAGCACTGCACAATTAAATTATTTAACTAGTTGTAGTGCATGCAAATATATATTAGGCTACTGAGAATCTGTTTAAATTGTGTCACTAGTTATCAATATGATGTGAAAGAACTTTCGTGAACCATCACCAATAAGCTAAGATTTTAATGTAGGCCTAATGTGTAATACATAAAATAAAAAATGCTTTCTAAAGGAATGATAATCATATATCGTACTCTGCATATTATGTATGAGAAGTTTTGGGAAACATTGCTTACAACCTATTTTTTAAAGTAATAACATTTCCCATGTGTGGATTATAAGCAGTTTTTCTGTTACTGGGTTTCAGTAAGAATAATAAAAAAAAAAACTAAAACATTTACGTATGTTTTTCTGTGTTAAAAGAAAAAAATAGTACGTCTTTACATTATGAAACTATAGTATTGTAGATAAATGTAGGTATGCGAAGAACAGTTTTCAACTGTTTGACCTTGTATAAGTCTCAAGAAATTATTATAAATACCAGACTTTTTTTTTCATTTAATTGGCCTGTAATTTGTAAAGAAACTTATGTGAATTGTAATGGTGTAGTTCATTGAATTTCATACGGCAGAACAAAATGTATCATCACTAATAGGCCTATTGCATATATTAAACATAAAATCACAGAAAGTAATAAAGTAACTCAAATTGGTTGAGTAACATTAGGAGTGTCCTTGCCCTGTTTTACAGTTTTGAACATCGTGACAGGTTGTACTGTTACAAATGGGTATTTACCATGTTATGCCCTACTGTTGTCTTAATTTAAGTTAGTAACTGTACAGAACACCAACTCCTTGTCCATTGAAAATTATAATGTGTTGGCATAGTGTAACAAACTATTGTATGTTGTGTAATTTTAACCAAAACATATTTTCTGGTCAGTCAATTTCATGTAGTTCATGTCAATTAAACGTGTTAAAAGTACATAAATATTCATGTAAAAAAAAGTCTGGTTTAGACCTCGGCTTACCATATTTTCCAAACAGAAAAGAAACACGTGATGTATTTTATTTCCGTGGTAAATTCGTACACTGATCTCTGTGAGAAAATAAACGAGTTTTGTTGTTAGTTTAGATTACTACTAAATTTCAGAACAAATAGAAAACAAGTTATACACTTGAAAAGTCTATATATAAGTAATCAATCTGCCAGCAAAAGCACACAATTTTTAAATATATGTTGTTAAGTTTTGTTTCTGTGTTCACACAAAAATCAAAAGAATTTGTAACAAATGTAGAATTAATATTAATTTATCAACTTCGTGAGGATGAAGCGAAGGTGAACCTATAGTCTGGTCATTAATCTAGACTGCGTGCATCTAAAATATTCTTAATATTCTACCTGCTGTCAAAATAACTGGATGTCGCAGAACTCTCTTAGTGTCTGCATAAAAATTAAATTTAGAGTTCTCTCTTTCGCTCGCTGGTACCCACCATCTATCTCCAATAGCAAAAAAGTTTCTCACTTACTACATTTTGCCCTGCATTTTCTTATGGACAGCACAGGACATTGCTTAAAAAATTTTTTTACACAATGAAATTATTTACGTAATGAAAAATAATTGGTACCGTTGTTGGCAGGACAGTCTATAATTACATTGTAAAAATTTTTTCGTCACTTGACTTGGTGGTTTTCACTTAATGACGAGTTTAGCTTCAACGTTTCGAGTGCACTTGAAGCATGTATTCACCGTCTAGCTGCTGACCGACCAAAAATGGCGGACGAGGATACCCACTCTTTATAGTGCCTTACAACACGCCACTCGGTACTGCAGACATAGGTGGGCCAGCAACGCAACGTGGTATATCCACTCCTTCCCAGAGAAGCACGAGTTGCTCATGATGCACTCTCGGGATGTGTATTGCAACCAGATATTCTACTTGCGCACGGTTCTCCACTATTTTATGCATTACATGAGAACTGTAAGGCTTTTGTTCATTATCAATGTTCGAAATTGAAGAGGAAACTCGACGTAATGACCTCTGTGTAATAATGCTTAACTATTTTAACCCCATACTATTTAAAAAATAGGTTTTTAACCCATAGTAAACTGATCTAAAGGAAAAAAATGCATTGAAATATATTGGATTTAACAAGGCTAGTATTAACACATTTTACAAAGCGAGTAAAAATTATTGTTTAAAACTTAGATTTCAATCATCACATAATAATTACTCTCAAGTTCCATCAAATAGTGTCCCTTTGTGGACCTAATGGTCAAATGTAGTAAATTTGTTTCTACAATTTTGGTGAGTGTATCAAATATATATGATATAAGAATTTACGAACTTTCTCCTTCTTGTATACATAGTTCATTTATTTTTAACTTAATTTATATCCTCAGTACTTTAATAAATATCATTATTGGTGCAAATTTGTGTACCTATGCCAATAAAAATCCCTCTGCCGCGTCTTGCAAAATACAGTCGACAATCATCAGGCAAGAATTTTTGTCTGTGTTAACTAGCTTTTATTTTCTTTAGATATTGACTTTACGACTTGGCAGTGAAGTTGTGTTTAGTTAAAACTACCAATTTATTATCTAGCAGACCAACAAAACCATTAGTAGACTTTGTTTAAGTGATTCGTGATCAGTGTGAATCTATTATTTAAAAACAAAGATTTGTTTTGTTAAACAGTTTCTAATTGCATAATGTACCCTCGAATTACGCATATCTACACAAATTAGGGCACCGTTGAAACATGCATTCATATGATTGAAGATCACATACCAGTTTGTACAGGAGCTCTTGATGTGGTATTTCTAAGCAAATATTCTGTGTAGTTAATTCCACATTTTGGTGATTGGAGCAGACGTGCACACACCCACTCACTCTTACACACATTCACTTACTCTAACACACAAATTCACTTACTCTCACATACACTTTCACTCACACTCACATACACTTTCACTCACTCTCACACACACTTTCACTCTCACACACACTTTCACTCACTCTCACACACACATTCACTCATTCTCACACACATTCACTCACTCTCACACACACATTCACTCACTCTCACACACACATTCACTCACTCTCACACACACATTCACTCACTCTCACACACACATTCACTCACTCTCACACGTATTCACTCACTCTCACACACATTCACTCACTCACATTCACTCACTCACACACATTCACTCACACACATTCACTCACTCTCACACACATTCACTCACTCTCACACACATTCACTCAC
>PNEQ01046112.1:0-23334 GCA_003012365.1 Medauroidea extradentata
GTAGTTGCCCTGCCGGCCGGATGGCTGCCCTGCCGGCCGGATGGTACACTCAGCCCTCCGCATTCCTGCGGCCCGGCTGAGCTGGCCAGGCGGCACACACGTCCCTGACCTTCGCATTCCTGCAGCCTGCCGCTCAGCGCTGTGTGTTGCCAGCACGCGGTGAAGGTCCCTGCTACCTGCTGCGGGTGGCCGCTACACTAGCAAACAAAATTGGTGATTTGTAGGGAAAGGAAAAGTTCGCAAATACAATGACCTGCGTGATAGAATTCACTGTCTTATGTAAATTCACGCCCCGACTTAACCAACCAAATAGTCTCTTGCGCCTATGTATCTTCAGCTGACAAAATTCAGCAAAACAAAAACAACTCGTCCCGGGGTAAAACATTGTTAAAAGTCCGCATGTGAAAAATGGCTTTAATCAAGTTACCGAGAATGTTGTACATTTTGGCGCTGTGATCCGGGCGGTCGGACTCAAACTCCGCCCAAATGTTTCCATTGTTAATATTATAAAGTAAATAAACATTTCTGGAGCCATGATTTAAAATTGTGAGCGAAGGAAGTATTTCATAAATTGATAAAAAAAAATACGTTTAGATTAATTGTTTATCTTAGTGGGAGGGAAGTGGGCGGAGTTTGATGTCGACCGCCCGGATTACAGCGCCAAAAACGTATATCATTGTCAGTAACTTGGTGAACTGCAGCCAAACAACAAGGGGGTCAAGTTTCCAGGCGAGTGTCCAGACCTGTTCTTCTACGACCGTGCCATAAATACAATGAATACATATCTGACACTTTTCTTGCGTTACTGGTGGGTGCCAATGCTAACTCCTGTAAGCTATGAGAACGTCTGTTATTCGTCTGTAAACAGCTATAGACCGTGCCACATCACCATCGCCCAATCCAACAAGGCGCTGATACGCTTCACTAATTTGAGAGAATACGCTTGGCGAAAATATTCCCGCGACTTTTAAATATTTCTGGTAATTAGAAGTACGTATGTCTTAGCGGATTCCATAGAAGTAATATTGAACGACGTACCACTTCTGTGGCGGGACGACGGCTGTTTTAATACGTATGTGGCAGACGATATTCTATGCTAAATAAGGAAATAACACGTGATTTTTTTTAACGATTCTTGCAATAGGTTCGTATTATAAATATAACAGAATATTTCGACACACGTCATTGCGGGCGAATGTTGACGTATTACACCCACAATAAAAAAAAAAGAAGAAGAAAAGCCAGTAAGTTGTAGTCCAACAGGCATAAAACATACAGATAATTCCTGAAAGGATTTTAGTCATATCCCACAAGACGACACAAGGACAAAAAAAAACAGATACAAACAACACACAAAAAACAACAAAAGACAGACGAAAAAATAATAAAAACCAACAAATAATACATTGTACTACCAACAAATAATACATTGTACTAACACGCACACATCCGCTTGTATTATAGAAGCCCGTGGGTAATCGATAGGCAGAGGAACTGGACAATCGCGGGAAAAGTAAGTAGTTTGTTCGGCGTGATAATAACACTGAAGGTTTTGATTCGATATTGACAATCATTTAACTTGAAACATTGTTTCTTCCTTCAAAACGCCCGGTTACAAACTGTACAGCATTAAGAGGTATATACACCGGGTGTAATTTTCCGCGTTTGTCCGCAGAGACAGTGGATCGATTAGGTTCATCTTTCCACACTCGACGGTTACAGCATCGCTTATATTCACGACGCGCCAAACTGGCGTGCAGTGCTTTTGTACTACTGTTTTTTCCTATCGGGGCGACCCTACAGTATTATTTGTGGAAAGTTTGTAGTCAAGTCCAACGCATATGCTTCCAACGTAATTTTTTTTTTACGAATACGGGTGGTATATTTCCAATTACAGCTATCTAAAAAAAAGCGTTTTTAGACATTTTGAGGGACCCCATATCATGTTTCTAATAAACATGTTGAATTTTTAAAATGATAAAAACCTATATTTGTGTCCATTTCGTATATCAACATATCGTGAATAAGTTTAGTTCACTGTAAAAAAAAGTTGAGGTAAATTTACTCTACATGTAATGGAAGTTAATTACCTCTACAAGTGAGGGAAAATTACTCAACACGTGTCAAGGAAAGTTACTCAACTGGCAATGTAATTTTTCATTACATATTGGCGCCAGCCCTCTAGGACAATGTGACATAACGCGCGAGCGAAACTTCTGAGTGGTTTGTGTGGCGAATACACTACCTTGTGGAAATTTCCACACATATTCGGAAATCAGAGTTGGGAATATTACCATACATATGATGAGTAGAGCCACGATTTTATGGCGAAAAGATTTTTGCAACATTTGGTTTCGATGAGTCATGTGCACACCTGCAGCTCTGCTATATCGTCTATGATTGGATTATTTTACTCTCACTGGCTTTGTCAAATTATGGACGTACAGACTCACAATAAACTTATTCTGATTGGTGCAGTCAAATGAGAAACGTGTCTGAACATAGACACGCTGCCAATAACCTTGAAACAGAACTGCCGATGTGCACGTGAGTCACTGAAACAAAGTGTGGCAAAAATCTTTTCGTGGCAAAATCGTGGCCCTAATGATGAGTAACATCACTAACATTTTTTACAGTGCTGTTTCGCGTAGAAAAGAATAGGCGCGGAACGCTACAACATAGTTGATGCGTCAGGTGCATAATCCTCTTAATACCGAACATATTTGACTTTTCGCAGAACTCTTCACATGGGTCGTGAACTTTTCGCGTAAAGAGTTTCGCCCCAGTTTATTTCATACTTACGGGCAGATGTGCAGTTTTGCTTCGTGGTTATTGTCAGCGTGTCATTGTGAAGTAACGTCTCTCATAAGACTGCGCCAATCACAGTAAGGCTACTACTGCCTGTGTCTGTGAATGGAGGGTAGAAAACAGAGACAAGTGACAGTTAAAATATCCAATCATTGACCATGAAACAGAGCTGCAGATGTACACACAATGCACTGCAACAATCTGGGGAAAAATTATTTTCGTGAAAAGTTGGTGCCGTAATGATGCTGTAATAGTAGAATAAATATTTAGCGCGCGGTAAGAAGGGCATAGGTCTAATTAATAACATTTCAGACTAGTATTTTTCTTTCAGCTTTTAAAAGGCGTTCAATAAGGCACAAATCTCATTACATCAACATGTAACTTTAACCCTTCTTAACACCGTTAGTGAGCTAGAAGAAGAGCACAAGTCTCGTTATATTTTTACTTGACTTACGGCTTTCTGACCAACCAGCAAAGAAATACTCTACAGTTTATTCAGGGACGTCGTAAACGGGGGAGACGGGGAGGACACGCCCCCCCCCCCCCCCCCCCAAAAAAAAAATTTCGTAGTTTTTAAGATTTTTTTAAGATTAAGATTTCCTTCAATTGTGTATTACATATTTTGATGCAGAAACTCTTTAAATAGCAGCATATTGCACCTTAAAATATAAAATTTCCCGGTGGAGGACTCCTACACTCCCCTTAATTACGTAGGTTATACGTACACTTTCTCTACCAGTGACGTCCCCACCAAAATCAAATGCTTACGACTACGATGGTTTATTCGACAACACGGCGATTTGAAACATTTTCGTGATTCTTCAGTGCGTCTGATAACCGATTGTGGCCAGTCCAGTTGAGGTATTAAGGAATCTTTAGACAACTACAGTTGAATCGAAGAAATTCGCGTATATATTACTACAGTCCCAGAGATGATGTGAGTGGGTTTGCTACATAAACGGCGTGGCTACAGCAATTCTCATCGTCATACTTTTATTTTATACGATATATTTTTTCTTATTTCAGACACAAATTGTGGTTAAATTTTGCTCTCATGAAATTTTTTTATCTCTTTTAGTTTTCGCATAATGACTCGTAAACGTGAAAATTTGCACTTTACGGTTTTAAGTACGCCACTAAAACCAACTGACTTACCAAACCGACAAAATCCACTGTGTATAACAATGTTGTAGGCTATGATTAGACACATATAAAAACAAAAAATAAAATACTTTTGTATTTAAAAAAATGCTGAATTTTGAAATGAAAATTTAAAAAAATATATACATCAACAATTTGTTAAAAAATACAAAAATAATTTTTTTTTGTATTTATATACGTCAACTCATAGCCAAGAACATTGTTATGTAGTGTGAATTTTTTCAGTTTGGTATGTCAGTTGGTTTTAGTGGCGTACTTAAAACCGTAAAGTCCAAATTTTGACGTTTACGACTCCTTACGCAAAAACTATTAGAGGTACAAAATTTCCTAAAAGGAATATTTAATCATAATTTATGTATAAAATAAGAAAAAAAATCTGCTACCAAAATAAAAATAAAAAAAAATGTTGAAAACTGAGGTGAACCGCGGTTTAGAGATGATGATATACTACGAAAATGTCTTGTGCCAACATACCCTTGAAAACACTGTAGTTTCTTGCCACAACGTAGCTGTCTGCCGACTAATAATACGCATCGGGTATTACAACATCAGGATTCATATTGGCTCAGTCAAATAGGGCAACAGCTCCACGTACAAGCTAAAGCCAATAATCTTCTGGTAAGCTGAACGTGTGTTGAAACCCTTAAAAAAGAGTCAACTTTCCCCGCGATAAACCATCATCTCTAAACACGTTATATAATAATAAAAAAAAAAACAATCCAGCTACCGTAAAGGGATGTTACTTTGCACCCCTCTTGGCACCACCAGATTTATCTCATTCTATGCGAGAATTCCAATATATGCGTCACCCCTAAGTACAGTAAAGCTATGAGTGGTGAAGTTTTCAACGACTTGAGATTCTGCAAACATTTACTTACAACAAAAATACGTGGTGCAAAATAACCTCAAAATTAGACAAAGTATCCCCAATTTACTATACCGTAAAAAACTTGTTTACGTACACTGAAAAAAGAGTATAGTTGTAGGTACCATACATCTGTTAAAATAGGGACAACAAAACAGTTTGGTTGTTGGTACAACTCTGGACAGTTCCTTCAACAATCTGTTCTGTAGAAGTTACCATCTAGTGTGTAAAAGCAACAAGGCTCTTTGTTTCTTCTACAAAACAGATTGTTGAAGGAACTGTCCAGAGTAGTACCAACAACCAAACTGTTTTGTTGTCCCTATTTCAACACAAGTATGGTACCTACAACTATACTCTTTTTTTTCAGTGAAGCCTAACGACACGGCCGTCACAACAACGGGTAATTAACGATCTGAAAAACGCCCAACACTATGGCTCAGGCAAGAAGGGTGGGGAAGGGGATGAGGGAGAAGCAGCCAACAGTAAAATTTATGAGAAAGTCTGGGCCGGACACGGCACAAAACGGATTATCCAAGGGCCGCTTGGCCTGCGACGCGAACTTGTTACCAACTCGCAAAACTTAACTCACGACTCTTACAGTGCAAGGGGAACGCTGCGAAAACAAGCCGACCCTCGCTCGGGACCGCAAGAAGTGCTGCCCGAGTTAGGCACAGTACTTACTACCCCTTTTTTCCCACCCCCTCCCCGGCAACATCACTCCTCAACCCTTGCGCGAGCGCCCGGCTCCTGACATAACAATTCCTCATAGCAACCCCCGCGCGAAGACTATAGTGAGGAAGGAGGGGAGGGGACAGATGCAGGACGAAGAAGACGTAAGGGGGCGTGGACTCCCAACAACTTCGCAACTTGGTCGTACCACGTCGGGTTTACTCTCTTCGGCGAATTAAATCCTCACATTCGAACACGAGCAGCATAGGACAGACAGAGGGTGAGAAAGAACTTCGTACAGAGCTGAAGGAAGAAAAATAACGCAGTAACGTTAAGCAATCAGATGCCGCTAACTGCGCAGCATGTGTGACAACCATGGAGGTAATAGTGGATGGAGTGGCATCCGCCGTACATCGCCAGGATAGTCATGTGAAGTATGATCATCTTAGAACTGCGCATGCGCATAACGCTTGTTTACGTAAGTCGCCATATTGTGGGTGGCATAAAGACAGCAGAAAGCAATGCAATGTAATGATGTACGACTGTTCGCACTAAAAATGTAAACATGAAATTATTGTTTTAGGTAACCAGTAATGAAGAACAGTACAAGACGGGACAGCACAGTTTTCAAATTCTAAGGATATGACAAGTTACCTCGGACTATATGTATATACATTATAAACTTGATGGAAGTAAATAAAAGTTTCTTACCCGTGAAAAGTTAATCCTCCGCAACTGCCGAATCTGTTAGTGCAGCCGAAAGCTGCACTAGCTTTCACCATAATAGTGTAGTTAAAGAAAAAGTAAAACAGTTCAATTCAACTCAATGTTAAGTGTGTACGTTTTTGTCATTACTACATCGTCTGCTGGAGGCTTCACATTTGCTCAGACCACGGTCGTAGAAGAACAGGTCTGGACACTCGCCTGGAAACTTGACCCCCTTGTTGTTTGGCTGTAGTTCACCAAGTTACCGAGAATATTGTGTTTTATTGGCGCTGCAGTTTGGGCGGTCGGACTCCAACTCCGCCTACTTCCTTCCCACTAATATAAACAATTTATCAAAACGTAATTTTTATCAATTTATGTAATAGTTCCTTCGCTCACAAATTTAAGAAAAGGCTCCAGCAATCTTTATTTACATTATACATTTAACAATGGAAAAATGTGGGCGGAGTTTGAGTCCGACCGCCCGGATTACAGCGCCAATTAGTACGACATTCTCGGTAACTTGACGAACTGCAGCCAAACAACAAGGGGGTCAAGCAAAATACATTGGTAGATAGGCGAGTGTCCAGACCTGTTCTTCTACGACCGTGGCTCAGACGCTTCCACTCCATATATTACCTCCATGGTGACAACACGGTTATGGGGGATCAGTACCTGACTTATTCGAATTCTTCAATTTTCGCTGCAAGTTCCATACAATGAGCTATGTTAAAACTTCCCGTATATCTGACATGGCACAGTTGTTACCAAATTGTTACAACCTAGGACGGAACTAGGCAAAAATTGTGATTCGCTCACCCCTTCCTTTTCCCCTCTTTTTCTATAAGTCCAAGGGGCCGCGGTGGCCAAGAGGTCAGAACTCTCGCCTCCCACCAAGGCGATCCGCGTTCGACTCCCGGCGGGGCCGGTCCCCGGATTTTTGCATGTGGGAATAATGCCGGACAATGCCGCTGGTCGGCGGGTTTTCTCGGGGATCTCCCGTTTCCCCCGCCCCTTCATTCCGGCACTGCTCCATACTCACATCACGTCATCTCTCACCAGCGCTAAAAACCTCGCTGTTAAGCGCTGACCAAAATCTCTCACTCACTACATCAATACAATCAACCCAACAGTAATAAACGTATCTTGCGAACGTTGTCCTGCGCTCGCGTAAATAACAGTATATAAAATTATAGTAGAAACACATAAAACCTGTACTTACTAGCTACCATTAACAGTGTTTTAAGTGTGCATTCTAATTATGAATACTGTATTTATAACATTATACGGTGTTCAAGGTTAATAAAAATACAAAACTAATAAAAGTCTAAATATTGGTATCTTTTTTACACTCATTTACAATTCATTCCCAAGTAAAAATTTTCCGGCGCCTGGGGCAGTCGACCCACCTCCCACCGCCCATCCTCTCGTTCCCCCCTGTAGAACCGCCTCTGGACACTTTCACTACCTTTCTTTGTTTTTAACTCGTGACTTTCCGGAGGAAGAAAGTAATTTTACTCTACTGATGGTTACGGGTATACTATAGAGATGATGGTTTATCGCGGGAAAACTTGACTTTTTGCTGGGTTTCAACCCACGTTCAGCCTATGAAGAGATTACTGGCGTTCGCTTGTACGTAGAGATGTTGCCCTATTTGACTGAGCCAATAAGAAACCCGCTATTGTAATATGTGATGCCTATTACTGGTCTGCAGGCATGTACGTTGTATTAAACGTATATCACCAAATCGTTAGAGACCGGAAAAATTTGCGTTTTCTTTCAGGCACAAGCAAGAATTCCATCAACTGTAAGTTCGTGCTACTTTCACAATTGTCCGTTGACTTATTTAACACCACTTTGAAGTCTATGAGCCAATAATAACAATGTAACTAGATGCGGGCCCATTTGACTGTGTCAGCGAGCATCTAATGATCAGCTGTTGTCTGTTTGAGTAAACATATATTCTTGGAGACTAGCCTACAGGTCGGTGAACCCGCGAATTTATCCTGTCTCTACTAATCATACATGTCATAAGAAACTACAGTGTTTTCAAGGGCATGTTGGCACAAAAACTTTTTGTGATATGCCATCATATCTAACTATAAACAATGCCCTCTGTCTTGTCGAAGCATGAAACATTATAAAATATTTGTAGGCCAAATTAAATGCAGAAGATTCATAGTTCAAAAATTTCGTGTACTGAACCTTCTTAAGTCCTTTAATTTTATAAAGACTGGGATTCCGTGACCGGGCAACAGTTATATAGCTGATCGAACATGACGTCATGAATGTGTGTCTAACATGGTACAAAAGAGTTTGGAGTAGTTTATTTATGTTTTCCGGGCGTAATGAGGCAACTGTGTTGCTTGAAACTAACTGCTTGCCTTCCAGAATACACATGTATTCATGTGGTGTTGCAGAGATCTCGATTCAATACAACTTAGTAAGTATGTAGACAATATTTACTTTGAAGGCGCCCGCCTACTAGCCGTGTGTTTATGTGAGTGAGGTACGGCACCAAGGACGATAATGACCGGCCCATTTGACGCGGTATCGCCTCTACCGCTAGATATTGGAAACGGCGTGCATGGCATCGTAGAACACTCGTACGACTGGCACTTTCAATGGTGACCCCATCTTTCTATTGGTGGAAAGTCCATTGCATGTCGCTAGAGTAGTTTTACACAAATCCTATGACTAGTTTTTTTTATTAGATATATCTAGAGCCACGATTTTATGGCGAAAAGATTTTTGCAACATTTGGTTTCGATGAGTCATGTGCACACCTGCAGCTCTGCTATATCGTCTATGATTGGATTATTTTACTCTCACTGGCTTTGTCAAATTATGGACGTACAGACTCACAATAATCTTATTCTGATTGGTGCAGTCAAATGAGAAACGTGTCTGAACATATACACGCTGCCAATAACCTTGAAACAGAACTGCCGATGTGCACGTGAGTCACTGAAACAAAGTGTGGCAAAAATCTTTTCGCGACAAAATCGTGGCCCTAGATATATCAAGCAGAATGTTTCCCTGTACCAAACTATCCCACGAGAAAACACGCAGTACAAGAATTAAAAGTCTGGTAACGTCAGTGTACATTTGACTGTATCATATCGTCGGCGTAATGCTACAACTATGTAACTAGGTAGCTGGAGATATTCAACTATAACACTGAAAACTACTTTTATCAAACAAATAGTAATTTTTTGAAATGCACATTTGTATTGCATCAATACTCCTAATTAACACGTTTATATAATGTATACGTATCAAAAGGAACAATCATACGGGTAGTGCAGACATCTGCAGATAGCTAAATCTTGTAAAATTTAAGTTACTCAGTTCTTGCACTAAGCTGACGATATGTATGTGTGTGTGTGTGTGTGTATATATATATATATATATATATGAACGCCATTGATAGGGACGTGCAAAATTCGTGTTACTATTTGGTAACAGACTCTAGACTTAGCAGTCCTATATATACACAATTACAGTACGAGATGACACTGGTCGTAGTCTTTATGGGATATCAGCTACGTGTGTAACCGCTTTATAGCACGTTGGTCACACAAATCTGGAACTTTTAATTATTGGACAGATGCACTTTACCCGGCACACCACGGCAGTTTTTGCCTATATGGGGGAAGTTGGACGAGTGTATAACCATTTGGAGTATAGCCTTGTGGCAAGAAATAACACGAATTTTGCGTGTCTCTAGCCATTGATACATGGGAAAAAATGTTACCATACCTACTCCATTAACACTCCTATACATATGTGTACTAAATTTACATATAATATTTACACTATGTACATTACCACGCCTGGCGGATGGCTAGAGTTTTAGGAATGCAATGATACTACTGTGCTGTGGTGGGAATTGAGGGGATGTTGGAATTACAGTTTTTGGACCCGGTGGGGGGGGGGAGGCAGAGATGGGGCTCACTTCTGAAGAGGGCAAACTGCCAAAAATCCAGGGCCTGCGAGCACCAACTGACGTCATGGCTGGCAGCGATGGAAGAAGGGGAGCGGAAGGGTTCGGTATGACGTCATCGCGCGGGATCGAACAAAGAGGTTCCGAAAACCCTCTCCAACCCCTCCAGCCGAAAACCTTTCCGCCACAATGGCCAACACCAACCACGGCAGAGCAACGTTCCTCGTTACATCCTCGGATCACGTATCTGTGGCCGAAGCGGGACGAGGAGGCAGAATTGTGAACTGAGAAACTTTTCCTCGACTTCCCTTCGGGAACCAGAGTGAAGACGGAGGACGTGTTATGTGGGTAAGGGAGGGGGTGAGGTGTGGATCCAATAATAAACTTCCCGCCTTCGCAGCCGCTTTTCCAACCTCAACCCGCCATGTTCCCCGGGCTGAAATATCCTGTGGAAATACTTCCTCTCCGGGACCCTACCTACTCGAGCGAGGTCGCGATAGCACCGCGTGAAAACTCTGCTCGTAGAGGCCACCACCTGCTTGGAGCGCAGGAGGATCACAGGTTTATCAACTCGCTACGTTAAGAGTCGAAGATTCAGTCCCAGGCGAATACCCATCTTTGTTCCCTATCTGAATCTTTGCCCACGTTTACAATTCATTTCGGCTCGCAAATACATCTCCACGCCTGAGCGGCATGAGCCACGATATTATGACGAAAAAAATAATATTTGCACAAATTGGTGTCAATGCCATATGTGCAAGTCAGCAGGTTTGCTTCATGGTCAGTGATTGGACGTTTTAAGTCTCACCTATCTTGGGATTCTACTGACAAATCATAGACGAATGGTTTCACAATACTTTGAGATGATGGTATATCGCTAATATTTTTTGTGTCAACATACCCTTGAAACTGCTGTGGTTTCTTGCCACATGTGAGACTGGATTACGGTCGTCTTATGCAACGTACTTGTCTGCAGACCAATAACAGGCATCAAATTTTACAATAGCAGGATTTTTATTGGCTCAGTCAAATAGGGTAACAGCTCCACACATAAGCGAAACAGTGGCGTCTCCTGAACAAATGTGGTGGGCGTGCTGTCGGGGGAAATTTTCGTTTTATAACGGAACACCGTTGCCTGTAATAAAATTTTCTTCCCCGGAAAAATTTGGAATATTCACTAATTCAGATTTACAGTGTAAGAAATACTAATCAAATTAATAAGCTGACCCAACCTCCAACACAAAACATATCAAAGATAATAACTATTTTAACTAATTCTACAGAAATGTCAACGTCTGTTATAAATATATGCACCAATTACACTGATATGATCTTTGAAAGAACTGTGCAATGGGAATGCATGACTGGATTCAGTTTCTTGGACGTACTCCATAGCAAATTGAATGACTGTCAACGAAAACTAAACAAATAAAAGAAAACCATAAAATAAGCAAAGGATGCTTTAGTCATCAAGATACATACACAACATGAAATTCCAAAATGGAATCGGGTCAAATAAAAACAAGGAACAAACAGATAATAAATGAAAATAATAACAAATAAAATAAAAAAACCAAGTAACATGCGACACAACGATGAGACGAAACAACAAACACAGTAGATATCAGACACGAACAGTAAAATAACAAAAGGACACAAAAAATAGACGAGACAAAACGCAACAGATATCAGACAGATACAGAAAAGACAAACGACACAATGAAGAGACGAAACAAAATACAGTAGTTTTCCAGACAGACAGTGTTACGACGTTTCGGGAACTGGAATCTGTTCCCGTCATCAGGAACACGAAAGCGACTGACGAGGCTGGAAAAACCATGGGTATACAAAGGGTAAGCCCACTTATCCTGCTCAGCCAATTGGAGACGAGCTGTCTCCTGATTGGTCACGCAGCATAGATTGACTCTGATTGGTTGTGATGGGTTGAGTGTGTGTTTTTGTTTTGTGCTGTAAAGTTGTTTCTCTCGTAATCAATGGGATCCACATATTTTTTAATTCAATACTCTGTTGACTGAAAATATTGCTATTGCTAATAATAAAGGCTGATTCTTTGATTTTTCTTTTAATTTTGTCAGTTTCCTGTGTAAGTGGTTTCGAGTCTTCCCAAAGGTAGCCCGTAACACTGTTCTTCAGCGTGAATTATGTTTTAAGTCCGTTGATTTTCCTTTTTAGCATAAAACCATTCAAGGCGATTTGGACTCTGGTATGCATATATGTATAGGCTATATATATATATATATATATATATATATATATATATATATATATATATATACATATATATATATGAAAGCTAAAAAATTTTCACTGTAGTAAAAACAAACTAGTAAAATTGTATGTCTACATAACAAACCATGTCTCGCACAAATATAATAATTAAAATAAAATTTTGGTGAACCGCCCCGTTAATTAAGGCAGTGGTATTTAATTTATTTCAAACAATTACAAACAATTTTAATATTTTTTAACCAAATGCTTTGAAAACATTTGAGACACAGTACAGTCATACGATACATACAAGTTTGGCAGAGCGTTTCTTAAAATAACGTACCGTTTGCTAGAAAAAAATTATTTTGCGTTATTTTCGCTTATTTTGACAACAAAATATGTGATATTTCAGGGGCAAAAATCTAAAAATTCGTTCGGTGTATTGCAACATAAAAATTAAGACACAAACAATCATATATAAGTGTTAAAATTGTAAGAATGAATTTTTAATATATGTATTAATTTGCGTTAAAAAAATATTTTCGAAACCACTGCAAAACTAAAGAGCGAGGCCTTAAGACGGGGAAATTCATCTGCAAATGTTGAACGAATCAGGACTTATTTTCTTCGGCGCAATTATTTTAAAAGCTGCAGCCGATAACGGCAGGCACTTGGCATCTCACCTGACTTGAACACATCCCGCTGTCAGTTCAGACTGCAAGGGCAGCTGGCAGATATTTTTTTATAAACTGCTGCGACCATTAACCCTCGACACTGCCGGGCGCCAGCACCTACCTCATAATGATGATCACTATCGAAGACTGATATCAGCAGCGCTAGCAGGAAATTGGGGAGACGGGAGGCGTACAGGTCCGTCGAGGGGCAGGAGGGGGGAAGGAAAAAATTGGAAGTTCAGACCATTAAATTCCAGGCAGGATTTAGGCAGTTCGCCTGCGCGGCTTGCGTCATTAGGAAAAGAGGACTCTTAAGGGAGGGGGGAGGTGACCTGGAAAGATAAGGGTTCGCCAGGACATCGTGTGGAATTTTTTTTGGGAAGGGGGGGGTGGAGTGTTGGAGGGGAAAGAAAGCCTTCGTAACGAGAGAAGTAGGGACACCCAGCAGGAAAGTCTCACGCGCCGAGGAGTATTTGTTTAAATAACTAAAATAATTTTTAAAGGAATGCTAGAAAAACATTTTTCAAGACGCAGTAGGCCTTCAGTCACTACGATGGATACCTAGAACGAAGTAAGAGTGCGTAGTTCGTCTGTGAAACACAATTTTGTCTGATTTAATCCATGCAATGCCCTGGGTGTAAAATAAAAAATAAACTGTGACTTAAAAATAGAAAAAAAAATAGATACAAACTATTATAAATTTATGTTAAAACTAACTGTCGCGGCATGCATTGCTATGCCCATTAAAATGTTTTATTAAAGTTAGATGAGGGAGGAAAACGAGAGAATTGTTCATAATGAGCTCAATTTATTTTTAAAAATTACACAACTAAGTTACAACAGCTTCAATCGTTCTCCTGTTTATAGCACGGAATGGGTTGCGTATTAGCACTCGACCTGCAAACGAAGACATCTGAAGGACGCTCGAAGTTCCGTAATCTTCACTGACTGAGAGGATAGGGTAGTAGTCCTTTAGTCAGCAGATATTTTTCGTCCCGTATTTTCAACTAGTCTAGGAGTGCACCCGTGTCTCGCGACCACATGATTTGTCGTATCCAGTGATTGATATCGGAGCAAAAATTTCGTTAATGTGTGTTGTTTGGTAAACATTTATTTCTATGGAAGGTAAAACACCCAAAAATAAACAATATAGATAGGCAGCGAGAGAGGGAGGGAAATATTGTGCTGAACATATTCCAGCATTTTTCACATACGAACTACTTACCCAATTAAGGAAGCTTTCAAAATAACCAGCAGTTTTAAACGAACAATTTACGCCCTTACGAAGAAACCGCAACAGGATATATTTAACTAACCTGCAAAGTTGAAACCGGAAATGAAAGGCAAACGAAATTCCCCTAAATAAACATAACGCCATGATCTATCATTTCTGTCCTCGTGCGGTAATTATTATTTTGTTCATTGCAACCGCAGTAATATTACATTTACTTAAAACAAATTATACAATCGTCATTCTAAAGAATGATAAGGGTAATAATTTAGATCAGTTAACTTAAATACTAAAATAAAAAGTATACAAATTTATAGAATACATATTGTTACAAGCTAGAGATGAAAGGTAACAAGAGTTTATTAGAATAGAGAACAAGGAATAACAGCAATACAGAAATAGAGGCGAGTGGAAGGGTTAGGGTAAGGCGAGACAGGAGATAGGTAAAGGATCGCTCTCCTTCCCTGAACCAACAGGAACTCACCGCTCGTACCGCCGTTGGAGCTAGTTCTCTAGCCAGAGGGTCGCATCCAGACTCGAACCCAGAGTCCCTAGGTGCGGTCGCCGCCCGAGCAGAAGACTATCTCGTCGACTCTCTCTTCTCCAACTACAACAACTCCCTAGGATAGCTAGCTCGATGTCTATACCATTCTTCGCACCCCCACCAGGCCGTCAAAATCCTCCCCTCTGATTGGCTTCCAGCTATGCCCAGAGGCGGAGCAATCCCTGCTGAATCCAGGAGTTTGTAAGGTGTTGGGTAAGTGTTAAGACCCACTTAACTCTTCAAGTCATCGGATTCCTGGGACACCACTGTTGCCTCAACCCGACACTTTTTGGTGACTTGTTGATTACCCAGCACCCACTTACTGCATTCCTGCGACGCCACCGACGCCGCGGGGTTGTGCAATCGTCCTCCTACTCTTCCGCGACAGCACCGACGCCGCGGGATTGCGACACCGTAACATCATAATACAAAATTTGTGGGTGTTTACACAGATCATAAGTAAAATTGGGTAGGACATTTAAAAATGATAATACAAAAAAACGTTATAACTATAATACTAGAACAACAGTAATTTAAGAGTCAGTGAAAATAAAGTGTTGACTTTATGGCTCTTAGCTTATATAATAGATTATAACGAGTTAAAAAATATAAATTAAGGAATTTCAAACTAAATTTAAGAGTGATCTTCTGGAAAATACATGTTATAATGTAAATAATTTTATTGAGTTGGCGAAAGTGTAACTTTAATATGTATGTTTATTCGTAAATCTTAAATGTATTAACCTATTACATTGTAATATTTATGTATTTTTAATATGTGCATGGTTAACTGTGCTGTGTGTAAGAATGTTTCACAGTCCAACATATTTTTTGTTTCTATAAGACTGATCATATACTGCAAATATGAACAAGTATTATTGTTGTTATATGGTTTATGTAGTAGACTGTGGTCAACAGGATGTAATAAACAGATATATCAATCAATTATTCAATCAAAATGCCTAAAGTAGAGCAAATACGAAAAAAATCTGTCACCTAGTTTGTTTGCAGGGTTTTTACTGCGTCTTAAGTATTTTTAAGACAAACAAAACCACATGGTTTCGGCTAGTTAATTTATTTACGAAAATTCAGTTTAGTATACAATGATCTTCAACTTTATATTTTTATCTTGAAATATATCAGCTCTCGTATAAACTTAAAAAATAAGTGTCACAAAATAAGTGGAAATGCACGGCAAAACGTTTATACTCTTTTGTTTCATAAAAATCGCTCCCACTTTAAACGTAATTTTAGCATAATTTAATAATGACAAAAAACACCAGATCTTCCAGTTTCTACACATTTCTTGCATAATCGTCTTCAGACATACTATACTCAAATGGGCGGACCTTACGTTTTATCGGGAGTAGCTGAAATTTTTACAATATATGCAATAGTAATTTTTTTACAAACTGCCCATTAGTATTAATCTAATGAATAAATAACAAGGAGTATGTGAACTGTTTCATATTTTAAATTAATATAAAAATGTGATTAGATACATATATTGTAGCGTAATATTATACAGATTACAATTATATAAATAAACATCTAAAATACAATATTCTAATACTCAAAATAATGAAACAGTATATGTCTAGAACTTCGTAAAGCGGTTGCGATATGGCAAGAGCGCGCGCCATAAGCCCTGTACAGGAACCTAAGGTTGGGGCGTCCTACAGGCTTCGAAACGGGCAAAAATACGTAGAAATGACGGGACACTAGGCGCGCGTCTGTGTGGCCCTTGTCACTACTTCGCTTCTGAGCCCGGTAGCAGGTAGTATAACTAAAGTCGTTTCTCCGACTTTAGGTCTAGTGACGGTAGGTTAAATGCTGTTTAGATGAAGTGAATGTATGCGAACTGACTTTAGGTCCAGCATCGGTTGCTGGAGTTAAGTAATTTTCTCGAACATAAACTGTCTTTGTTTTAGGAGAACGATTTTAGGTTATACGCGTGTAGGAGTAATATCATTCACTGAAGTTAACACCAGGTGAAACAACTTTAGGTCTGTTGCCTGTAGGTCTGTAGTTGAGACATTTTGTCACACAGAACATTCAACGCATTTCAGGACGAACGATTGCAGATCAAATGACAATAGGAGAATCGTCTTTCTCTCAATTAATAGTTATGTGAAACGATTATATGTCTTAATGGCTGTAGGTCTAGTGCCTGTTGATGTAGTTAAGTGTATTTAAGTGCGATAAAATCATAACGTTATATTTTTATGAAATATTGTTAGTTTTGTAGACGATACTCTTACAAAACAATTTCAGCTCTCATTGATTTCTCATACCGGGGTGTCAAAGCCAAAATTTCCTTGTTACGCTGCCATGCAAATAGTAAAACCCAATCAACCTAATTAAATTAAATAATTCACTGTGAATTTACATCCCATGACCATGATCTATATAAAACATTTAAAAACCCACAATGCCATATTTTGAATCTAAAAAAATCACAGAAGTACAGAAAAAATGTGTAAACACTCAAATAAAAATAAAAATAGTTCACAGGATGATTCTTAATGTTTTATTACTAAGCCAAAGGCAAGTTATTTCACGGAAAATTACTTCACTTACATAAGTCAACTGGTTTTCACTATTTGCATGGCAACTTTGAAGAACCTTTATGAGAGAACTATACCACCTAAAATTGTTTTGTAAGAGGAAATTGCACTCACAAGTATCGTCTAATATATATATATATATATATATAGTTATAATTTTATCGCACTTGAACACTCTTTAAGATGTTTTCTTAGACAGAATTTATCAGTGTTTTAGGAGGAACTACTGCACGTCGAACGATTGTAGCAAAAATGCAATTCTTTGAATTTAAGTTTAGGTAAAACGACTTTAGGTCTGGTGCCTCTGGACGAAATTACTTTTAGGAGAACTGCCAACTCAACAACATCTTCAAGAAAAACGATTTTAGTTGCACTGCCACGTCCTCTTCTGAGCCTCCAACGCACAAAACCGCTCCACGCAGGCAGCGCACTTAACAACAAAGGCAACGCTTCTGCTATGTAGCTTGTTAGGTCCGTCTACCCACCTCCACAGTACTTTGTGAAGGGAAAGGGCGCAGACACAGCACGTACGCCTATTACCGGACAGCGGGTGTTTTTAGCGCGGCTGGGATAAAGGTCAGTACCAACCTCTCGCGTGGGCGCCTTCATCATATGATCCTTTACGGATTATGAACTACATTGTCTAGCAGCTAATACATGGTTACCATAAAGGTCAGCGGTGGCTAAGCCGTTAACCCGGGTCAAATGTCGAGCACGGATTCAGACTGTGTCGGACCGAGCGACGAAGCTCTAAGGTTAAAATATTTATATCGCTTTCAGGAGCACCTGGGTTCAATTACAGGACCAGACATTCCTATGTGGTTTGCCGTGTTTTTCTTCCTTCCAAATAGGGTCCAAGTAGGATGGTTCCTTACGGGGATAGTTTCCAAGACGAATTAGATTTATTATATTTTCCTCGTACATAGTTTTTATTAATCAATTTTGACATTCAGAGCCAATCACGACACACATCAGGTCCTACCAGAGTTTTGAAAGTTTAGGCGTATTTACTGCTGTCCATAATTTCTGATGTGAAACTGATATAATTAAATTTCACTAATTATGATATCACATATTACAATAGGAATGATAACTATTTTAACACTTAAAGACCTGTTAAGATATTCTATAATGTCTTACTTGACTTTGTTGTTTTTTTTAATAATTACCATTAAAATTATATTACGAACAATTTTAAGAAAATCTAATATTTTAATTAAAAAGAAACAAGCATATTAAGAGCATGTGACATTAATCATATTGAATATTGCCCACTTTCTTCCTAATTCAAGATTTAGCGGATATTTATTTTTAAAATTTTCAGTAAGTTCTTACATAATTATTTCACCTTTCATTACACATATTATACACGAAATATTAAAGCGTAATTATGTATCAATTAAACTTAAATTTAGAATTAATAATTATCTCATACCGTTTAATAAAGGCCAAATAGCTCCCAGTAAAATTTATCCCCCCCCATCCCCTTTTTCTGTACCGCTACTATGGAATGTGCTGTTCAAGGACACTTAAGGTATCTTAAATACATTAAAGAATAAAACTACATTTTGTACACTTGCTGCTATTGGTACGCATCGCTGATAATGACGCACGAACGTCTTCGTAAACGCAAGTTACTAATTTTCGGAACGCATAAAATATTATACGCAACAACGACCAAGTGAAGAAGTACTGTTCGTGACAGAAACGAGCGGCCCTGGAGGCGACCCGAATCTCTAACGTTATAACATGGTGTTGATGTTCGCGCGCACGACTACTTCACTGTCTACGTATTAATAAACGACTGTTACTTAAACCAGTTTCCCCAGGAATTCTCCAACGTTAGTCCAGCCCCAATTCGTCCGATGTCCAGGGCCGCTCGTTTCAGTCACGGACAGAAGACAGCCCTCGTATTCGCGAGGATCTGCAGCCCACTAAGCAGTACCCGCGATTTTGGAATTATGGAACTTCTGAATTGAATTTGGCCTACAAATGTTCTATAACGTTTTATTACTAGACAAGACAGAGAACTCGTCTATTACACTGCATACAGTTGGCATTGCGTGAGTACTATTGCTCATGCTTAGAGATGATGGTTTATCGCGGGAAAACTTGGCTGTTTGCTGGGTTTCAACGCATGTTCAGCTTACCACAATATTACTGGCTTTCGCTTGTACTTGGGGCTGTTACCCTATTTGACTGAGCCAATAAGTATTCCCCTATTGTAACAGTTGATGCCTATTATTGGTCTGCAGACAGCTACGTTGTGTCATACGCGTACCACCCAATCATACATATCACAAGAAACTACAGTATTTTTAAGTGTATGTTGGCACAAAAAAATTTCGCGATACACTATTATCTTTACTCATACTCTAGCTGTGACCACCCGTAGAAAAAAATTACTCTTCCTCCGGACGGTTAGGCCCTACTAGTTAAAAACTAAGAAAGGCAGTGAAGGTGTCTCAATTTGATAACGCTTAAGACTGCGTGGTAGATAAATAAACGCTGAGAACATCAATTGATTTCTACGCTTTTTTTTCGAAGCCAACATGGATAAAATACTCAATGACAATCCTAGATAATGGTATTTGCCAACTTTATGAGTAAATATTTATCCAAAATTATTAATTCGTTACGCGTGATCTCTTGCGCCGCAGTTAAATGCACGAGGTTTCGGCGTCAGAGATTGTGCCTCAGAAGTTCGTAACACTGGAAACATTTTTGTTTAAAACGTTGGCTAAATCTATTGTCTAGGATTGCTATTGTTTAATTTTCGCAAATAGGCTTCAAGAAACTCACAGTTATAGATTAACGCTTTTAGCGTTGAATTATGTACCACGCTCTCTTAAGAAGATGTGCCACGTCCGACAGAAAATTTTTATATATCTCACTGTATGGAACTTACAGCGAAAATGTAATAATTCAAAGAAGGCAGGTACTGATTGATCCCTCGTAAGAGTGTTAGGGCGTTTCAGAGGGAAATTACCATACTTTTATATTTATACGAAACAGTGTTAGTTTTTATAGGTTACTTTGGAGTACATTATCTTCTTAAAAAAATGTTTAGCTCAAATAGTTTTCCCATAATGGCACTTCAAAGACAAAATTTGCATGTTTTTAAAATTCATAGTAAAAGTACACGTTACTGACTAGGGTTTTACCTACATAAAAACCCATTCAAAGAATGATTCGTATTTTTAAAAAAAAATTCTGAAATTTTGAAAATTGTTATTTTTACACATTTTTTTTTAGTTACAAAATATTTTGTGTTCGCTTTTTCTATAGGTTACGTAAAGCCCCAGCCTGTGACCTGTACTGTGACTATGAATCATTTATCGTTTAATTATGTTAATTGGTTTTTTAAAGGTGTATGAACTAAAACCATCCTAATTTTCACTTCCAAATGCCATTGTGGGAAAACTGACAGAGCTATTTTTTTTGTAAGAGAATAATGTGCTCCCAAGTAATGTCTACAAAACTAGCACTGTTTCATGCAAATACAAAATTATTATTCTTCTCTCTGGAACGCCCTTAAGGCCTCGCTCCAGTTTAGCAGTGGTTTCGAAAATATTTTTGTAACGCAAATTAATCAATATACAAAAAATTCCTTTGGCAGTTTTAACACTTATATATCAACGTTCGTATATGAATTTTTCTGTTGCAATACACCAAACTGATTTGTAGATTTTTGCCCCTGAAATAGTACACATTTTGTTGTCAAAATAAGCCAGAATGAAGCAAAATAATTTTTGCTCGCAAACGGTACATTATTTTTAAAAACGCCCTGGCAAAATTGTGTATCGTATGGCTGTACACTGTCTCAAATTTTTTCAAAGCGTTTGGTTAAAAAATATTTGAGTTATTTACAATTGTTTGAAATAAACGAGAGATAATGGCCTTAAGTGGGAAAATTTTATAGTATTTCAGATTTTTAGCCTTAACATTTATTGAAATTGTATTACCAAAATGTTCTCGTTGACAAAGCATAGGATATGTTCTTGGTAAACTGCTTGACATAAATAATAATGGAATATTTCATTAATTTGTCACGCAGAAACATTGCAAGAGAATTATAGGTTAACTCTGCATGACAAATTAATGAAAGATTCCATATCATTTATGTCAATCAGTTTACCGAGAATATAATCTATGCTTCGTCGAAGAGAAAATTTTTATTAATATATCTCACATCGTCTCACACGAGAATATATTATATCTTCAGACTGAAAGTATGCCGGTCTCTCTACTCCATTGCAAACACCTTCATGGCAAACTTTGTATAAGAGAAAGCTGCCCAAATTATTCCCCAATGCCTGCAGTTACTTTCTCCAGAAAATACTGGAAATTGTGATAATTCCTGGACTCGCGCAGAACATGGAGCAGAAAAAAGCAAGCTATAAATAGGCCCACAGCTCGATAGCATGTTCTGCGAGGGCCGCGGTAGTCGAGGGGTCAGACCTCTCGCCTCCCACCTAGGCGATCCGTGTTTGATCCCCGGCGGGGGTCGGTCCCCAGATTTTCGCATGTGGGAATCGTGCCGGACGTGTTCGTCGGCGGGTTTTCTCGGGGATCTCCCGTTTCCCCCACCCCTTCATTCCCGCGCTGAAGACCTCGACGTTAAGCGCTGACCAAAATATCTCTCACTTTATAGCCTGTTAAAGGGGGAATAATCTCTGCCAGATCGGTTTTACTGGTTTTCTTGAAATCAGGGAATAGACGCATTGTTTTACTTTTTTAACGCTGACAAGGCATAGTTTATTGTTTCAGTCAATTTTTGGAATCCACATGGCATTGTTTCTGTTAATGTTGCGGCCTCTGTAGTCGCTCCCGTAAATAAAGCCATTTTTCCTTTTCAGCTGTTTCCCGTTGCAAAATAATGAATATATTATGGTTCCAGAAGTTACAGAAAATCGATTGAGTTTGTATCTATGCCTTGTCGTGACAAAAATTTTGATACATCGACTGGAACAGAAGATATCGAGAAGAAACAGATAAATCCAAGGTGGTAGGGATCAATACCCCTTAACCGAATTTCAAAAATATTCACGACTAGAATTTATGTCTGTCTCATTAAAAAATTATTATAGGGCTTCTGGTATTGTTATATTGATAACCTAAAATTAAAAGTTTTCTATTTTTATATATTTTGTGGTTTCAAACTTATCTAAAAAGCGTTTATAATTCTTCACTTGCAGGCAAAGCATACTAACTAGCGCTGTATAAACAGACATCCACTAACCAAATATTTACACGGCAAATAAGTGACTTAGATTTATGACGAGTAGTTCAGATTTTATCCTCGCTAGAGAATTCCAGCCATTCGTTCTGCATCTTCCTTTCCGTCCTCCATGTACATTACACTACAATTGACAATATTTAACCTGGCAAAACCCCAGTGGTAATAGTCTGTCCTGTAGAAAGAAGAGAGTTCTTTACTCCTGTTAGTGATTGTTCTAGAAACAATTCAGAAAGTAACGACAGCCAAACTGGACTGCAGTACCTATTGTAAGAAAAGTATTAATAGTGGAACCACCTTAAATCACACATCTACTGTCGATTTAAGGTTCTTTACGCATAACAATTCTCTATACATAAAAAACAGAACCTTCACTGTAATTCTCTGTAGGTGACGTTTGACCGGTTGTTTCTCGTCTGGGGAATGTTCCCAACCCTTGGTTATGACGGTTAGGAAGTTTGACCACACCTTGGTAGTGTCGGCTGGGAAGTTTGACCACTCCTTGATTGTGTCGGCTGGGAAGTTTGACCACTCCTTCATTGTGTCAGCTGGCAAGTTTGACCACTCCTTGGTTGTGTCAGCTGGGAAGTTTGTCCACTCCTTAAATTGTGTCAGCTGGGAAGTTTGTCCACTTCTTGATTGTGTCAGCTGGGAAGTTTGACAACTCCTTCATTGTGTCAGCTGGGATGTTTGACC
>PNEQ01046112.1:23434-43902 GCA_003012365.1 Medauroidea extradentata
CCACTCCTTGATTGTGTCGGCTGGGAAGTTTGACCACTCCTTCATTGTGTCAGCTGGCAAGTTTGACCACTCCTTGGTTGTGTCAGCTGGGAAGTTTGTCCACTCCTTAAATTGTGTCAGCTGGGAAGTTTGTCCACTCCTTAATTGTGTCAGCTGGAGAGTTTGTCCACTCCTTAACTGTGTCGGCTGGGAAGCTTGACCACTCCTTAATTGTGTCAGCTGGGAAGTTTGTACACTCCTTAATTGTGTCAGCTGGGAAGTTTGACCACTCCTTGGTTGTGCCGGGTGGTAAGTTTGACAACCCTTGGCTGTGTCGGCTCTGAAGTTTGTCTACCCCTTGGAGTCGCAGCCATCCCTTGATTTCATCGCCACTGTGGGGCTTCAAACGCCTCGACAGAGAGAACAAAAAAGGAAGAAGGGGAGTGTTAGGGTCACTAGGAAGGGACGACGCCCTTCCCAAGCGGCCTTGACCCCTTGATATGGGGAGGGGGAGTTTAGGCAGGGGGTAACAGCGACACGAGGCGCCCAATTCGCAAAGTGGTCGCGGGCACGACGGTGAGGGAAGTGAGAATATGGGTGCGGGATGGAGTGGAGGGAAGTCGAGAAACTCGTCAACGATCATTAGCAGCAAGATGGCCCCGGAGTGCCAACGGTGAGTAAACTGCTGGAGTGCGGGTAGGAGGGGGGGACGATAACAAATACGAAGCGCGGCAACTTGGCGCTAGGCACATCACGGCATAACTTGTTTCGCTTTCGCCCCGGCTGTCGCCTCCATGCATTAATAACCCCCCTACCCCCCCATCCCCTGGGCCTTCACAGCACTTTACAACGACCTCACACTCGCACACACGCGCGCGCACAAACAACCCCCCTAGAGCTGAAACATGTCTTGCGAGACAGGGGTGCAACATCCTCCATAAGTCAAGGATGTTGCGAGAAGAAACCTCCACGGAGTTTTGATTAAGGAAGGATGCACGAGACACCGCGATAGGGAACTTCATGTCGTCTTCGCCGTAATTTCGTTTTCCAGTGTTGATCGTAAATTTTAATAAGCAGGCGCAGCGATGATGGCTCACAAATTACCTCCACCGTTTTTCCCCCCAACACTACACGTCAATAAAGGCACAGAGTAAGAAGGTGGACAGAAGAGAAACGATATGGCTGCGCCACAGACAACGCAACTTTAAGGCCACTTTTTTTAGCGATATTATTTTTTACGCCTAAACGGGAGTAGATATCAATCGTCTTCTCCACGTTGGCGGATATTTTCTTCAAGGTCGTAAATACTATGGTTTTAGATAATTACGTAACTAACGAAATTCTGATTAATTTACTATTTTATCGAAACCATATAATTTCTTGCCTTGAAAGAATTAGTTCTCACGGCAAAAACCATTCCAAACAAATCTGTCAGACAGATCTTTGATATCTGAGCTCTTTCAGTTTAAAAAAAATAACTACTGGTGATAGTCACCATCTTGAATTTTTATATTTCGTGTCATAACTTTTCTTCTGGGTAAATTATTGGAACTTTAACTTACCTGCAGAATATAATACGTATTGATAGAATTATAGACACGATAAAGCTTTATTTTCCATTACTGCTGTTACAGATCGAATTGCAGTTAAGAAAGTAATAAGAATTTTATAACTGCAATTCGATTGACAAAAAAATATTTACGGTGTCTAAAATTCTATCAATATGTATTCTATTCCGTATAAATAGGTTAAAGTTCTGAAATTCTACACAGAAGAAAAGTTATTACACAAAATACTAAATACAAAATGGTGACTACCACTCACTCTTTAAACACACAGAGAGAAATTCACAAGACGTTGAGACTAATGGTACAAGAAACAACGACTCCCCACCTTTTTTTTCTATATTAAAAAAACGCAATAGGCACATACGAAAATTCAAAATGTTTGGTGTATGTCATATTATTACCTCACGTAAGTTTGTCTGTGTTCCAAATTTCAACTGATGGCATCTCAGCCAACAACTAAAACTAATATTATGTTTGACTAAAAACACAATATAACTAAAGAATGCACTGTGGATGCAGCAATTAGCAACATATTTATCATGTGGATAATATCTTGCCACTGTTATGTATTCACGTTAATTTAAAACCTTCAATAGCATAGCAGGGGTTATTAAAATACTGGTAATCGACAAAACATCATCACTTGACTGATAAAATTTACCCTACTCCACGGAGTGTATTTTCGTAAGTACCTTGTGTGATAAAAAAATCATTTAAAATGTAGAACCGACAAAAAAATTAATAAAAATTTTAAAATAATTAACAAAGGTATAACACAACACAATTAACTACTTGTATGTAGGTAGGAAACTGAAAGTAAAAAAAAAAAAAAAAAAAATAGCATAAACACATTACGTACAAATTAACTACCTGGTTATTTAAGGCCGGTCCCAAGCAAACATAAAACATTGTGGTAATCTATCCCCCCCCCCCCTTTTTTTTCCTCTACCTCTCTCCATATACATATCACATCTTGTAGTAGGTTTGAGGTTAGAAAACAGCGTTTTTGTATTTATAATTGCTAGGCACCTTATTCAATAATATAGTGGATAGCTAGGTAGTTCATTTGTACATAATAAGCATACCTTACTGTTACTCCCCCCTAGATAAATAGTTATTATGTCGTGTTACTTCTCCGTTAATTATTTTTAACGATTTAGTTTTTTTAACTTTTATTCTGAACTTGTTAGAGCAATGTATCCGATAGTAGTTAAATCCATTAATAATTAAAATTTTCTATAAGGGAAAAATCAACTAATGCTAAACGCATGCAAAAAACAGAGATAATAAGACTGTTGACCAAAATAGACAACATTTCGATACCACGCACGAAAAAGCGCGTTGTATTAGTAACAATGAGAGTGTACGAAATTGTTAACATAATTTGTTTCCTCAACGTGAGTAAGATGCCACCACAACTTCACTGCAACAATACGAAATTCCGCCTGTCCCACAAATTACTGTGTTACTGTGTTTGAATAATAATGGTACCTTATTTACATACCAAAACCTTACCAAAATATATAGATTACCCCAGTAAAAGATTAATAAAAATTGGTCACAAATTTACGAAATAATTGCGACATGCAAAAAAAAAAACTAATGGAAGACAAAACCTTCCTTTTTAAGTCGGTTAAAACTATTAACACACTGAGTTTTCCTTCAATGTTTAATAATCATTCATATCAGTAAAATGCAGTAGGAACTATTTTACTGTAAAGGGTGTAAGGAAATTAACAGCCCAAATTCCAGGAGGTGATTCATAATGAAAAATAAAGTAGACACTATACAGGACACTTTCAAGAAAAGTGAATATCAAGGGCGGAATAAGCCCTTGAAAATCGAGTTTGAAAATCGCATTTTGTCAAAATATGAAAAACGGGTAGGAGTTAAATTACGATTCTTTGAGTGGTGTTTGGAATAATTGAGATCTTTAACATTTATTAATTTCAGTCTTATAACCTTCCTCTTTAATGAAAATAATACGGGTTGCCACCCTTATATCGCAAAAAAAATTTCGTTGGCGTTACGTTTTATAAACATTACGTGTCGTCTATTCGGGCAGTACACCGTAAGGAACAAAAAACGGTCCTCTTGTCGCAAATGCCTAGAATGCACCGCTTACCAGAAAAAAGGATACAACTGTTCTGTGCCTGGTATGTAGGTAAAAAGTGTTACAACTGGTAAGAAATGGATTTGTACCACGCTCTCAGGAAAATGCAACCCGTGATGCAGTTGTTGAAACATGTTGCAAAACGCAGTAAGATAAGTTATAAAAAAAACTTATTGGTCACCACAAATTATTTTATCATAATGACAGTACCAAATTTGTTTGTAATGACTACAACAAGTTTTGCTGCAACCAATAAAGTTTTGCAGTGACTACAAAAATTTTTGTAACCACAACAAACAATTTTAGTGAATTTCATATTTATAAGATATTTTATGGTAACCTAAAAAACTTCTTTTCTGTGTGCTCCTCTTGAGTTTAGTAAATGTTTCATGCCATGTCAGTTGACATTTCTAATTCTAAAATTAACATGAGATGTTCATTTTACCAATTGTACAGTGGATTTTCTCTTGCATTGAGATAAGGGTTCTGAAGTTTCGGGAAAAAGCGAAAAAATTGGGGAAAAACAGGGAAAATTTGGTTTCTTTCTTTGACGTAAAATGGGGAAAATAGGATTTTTTCATCAATGTGAAAAATTACAGAAAAATGAAAAAAATTTTCAATAAAATGATCGTACAGTTTCTGAATTACAAATCTGGATGGTATACGTATTAACATTCGGGCCTACCTGCCAAATCACATAGTACCCTATACTACGAAAATGAAATAACCAGTAAATGTAACATAAAACTTGGTACAGAAAAATAAACAATAAGCGCCAGAATTAACCACAAATACTCATTAATACCCAATTTACAGTCTCTGTCAGGCAAACAGTTTCAATTACAGCAAAAAAACCCTATGTAGTTCAAATTCACAAGTAACACACTAAGATAATTATTAATTATCTTACTGCTTGAATCAACTGGCTAAATGGTGAACTATGCTGTTTTACGTTTATCAACTTTATGATTTGCCGTTTTCTTCATGTGAAACTTCCAATTCTGTGATATCTTTCCACATTCCTACACCTTGCTAGCAAGTAAACGTTCAGAATGAATCAGACAGGCCAGTTCTCCGATTTTCTCCTTATTTTATTAACCTTACATAAGTTACTATATAGCCACCACAGGTTTAGTATAATTTCAGAATGATTTTTAATAACTTTTTTCCCAACGTTTATAAAAATTCAGAAAAAAAACTGATTTTTTACTGTTTTTTTTTCCTTTCACCAATTTTTCCGGAAATTTTAGAACCCTAATTGAGACACACCAAAATATCAACAGTTATTGTCCATAAGTAGGTGTAAAATTTCACTGAAGTAATACGAAATAGAGCGTAGTTGAAACGTAAGCATGACAATGTAAAATATAAGTGATGAGACTTACCAGATTGTTCGCTACCCTGCTGTCCACGGGTCTTCCCATCTCCGCCCCATTCCTCTTCTGAAACAACAATAACGCACAATTAACTGCCGTTTTACACATGCACACACACATACAAACAAAGAATAATCACCACGCATCCACAATCACAGCAATCTACATCAACTAGCAATTAATAGAATCCTGAAAAATTCGTTTTTTCTTTTGAGCACACCCTATAATTTGAATAACTGTTAAGTTTGTACCACTGTTAACAATTGGACCTTAAGGGTGTTCAAGTCCGATAAAATTATAATTTTATATTTATATGAAGTAGTGTTAGATTTGTAGACGATACTTGAGTGCAGTTTCCTCTCACGAAACAATTTTAGCTGGCGTACTTTTCTCATAACGATGCGTCAAAGTCAAAATTTGCATGTTCTGCTGCCATACAAATAGTGAAAACCAATTGACTTACGTACGTGAAATAACATAATATGTACTACGTAATAAAACATTTGAAAAAAATCCCGCGAACTGTTTTTGTATAAAACAAATTGCTGAATTTGCAACTTTCTTTCTGTACTTTTGCGATTATTTTTAAATTCAAAATAATATGTTTTTTTTTTTTTTATGTTTTATTGCATAGCTCATGGGATGTAAGTTCATAGTGCATTATTTTGCTCAAGTAGGTCAGTTAGTTTTCACTATTTGCATTGCAGCGTAACATGCAAATTTTGACTTTGACACCCGTTATGAAAAAGCTATGAGAGCTAAAATTGTTTCGTAAGAGTACAATATACTCACAAGTATCGTCTACAAAACTAAAAATATTTCATAAAAATATAAAATTATGATTTTATAGCACTTGAACAATCTTAAGTTATTTGACACTTCCTGGAATGGGCGGAGCCAATAATAAGGAAGTAATTTGATGCACGCCCAATAATGCAATATCGCACGGTCAGCGAGCAGCCAATGAACAGCTGCTGTATGCTTAATGTTCTTGTCTAGGTATGTTGCGTTGGTGTATGTGAGGCACAAAACCGATGGAGCGTTAAGAGTGACGTAGGTCGGCGTATGTAATGTATTATCGCCTCTACACACAAACCCAGCAACTGGCGCGCAGAGCTTTACTATTATTCATTTTCCTATGGGACTTTAAGCGGTGACGGTATTATTATATTTGTGATACTTTTGGTTCAAATTGCAACGGTTATTTCTATTAATGTGTTTTGCGAATCCGGTTGGAATTTTCCGTTTAAAAAAGCTGTTTTTAGCAATTTCAAGGGTCTTGAAGTTTTTTTTTTTTTTATTATTTATTTATTTATAAATACTCGATCCTAATTTTTGAACTGATAGAAAGATTGTTTGAAATGTGTTTTCTTTTAACAGACGTACAAACGTAATGGGCGTTGAGACGTTTCTTCCAAATATTATTTCTTGTAACTCGCTGCAATGTGTTTCCCGCGCAGGTAGATAGGAACCTTAACAATACACATACATTCTTGGAGGCTACCCTACAGCTCAATGAACCCGTAAATATTTCCAGTCTGTAGTGCATAGTTATGTTAACAAAAAAACCAGTGCCTCTCAACTATGAATTAGTACTACACACTGTTACACACAGAGACAAAGGTTTGGTTAATTCAACCGTATATATGTTTGTATATGGCCAAACAAGTATGTATTTGATTCAACAAAAGTTTTGTTGGCTGAACAACATATGAAACGCGCCAAGTATTGGCTTTGTTGTCCTAACAAAATGTATATTTAACTGGACTAAACCATCCTTTTGGAACAACTATACCTGCCAGGCAACCAAATATTTTGTTGGTTAAACTGTTGCACGCTAGCGTCAGGATCTTTTTGCGAAAAGAATATTGCCCCAGTTTGTCTCAGTGCCTTACGTACACATCTGCAGTTCTGCTTCGTGGTCAGTGATTGGAGGTTTAAACTGTCACGTGTCTTGGACTTCTACCCGCATAACGTTATTCTGATTGGCCCAGTCAAATGAGATACGTCACTTCACACAAACACGATGTCAATAACCATGAAGCAAAACTGCAGATGTGGACGTAATTATATGAAAAAAACTGGGGCAAAATATTTTTTCGCGAAAAGTCCATGGCCCCAGCCATGCGGCAACCTCTTACTAAAACCTGCAAAGATTCAACCAGTAGAACTAGCGATTTTAGTCAGGGGGGAGGGGAGGGGTTGAACTGGAGTTTCAGGCCTCGCCTGTCAACGCCGGTCCCGGGTTTACGACCAAGGACCGGTGCATTTCGCGCGGAACGACGCGGCGATAAGCCCCAGGACACTAATAGCCGGTAATGGACTTTATTAACGGTGCTGTAACCAGTACGTTCAGCCGGACAGGGAAGGGGGTAGGACACAGCAAGGGGGAAGGAGGGGGTAATTCATTTCCCGTCACGTGGTGCGCTTGTTTCCCCCGCAGACAAAGCCACTTCATTTGGGCGCGAGCGGATGCGTATCGGGCGCGTCCCCCGTCGCGCCGGCCGATTACCGACGCACATAGAGGAACTCGCAGTTCCGCGCCGACATTAGGCCCGTCCGTAACACGTGTAAACAAACCGCTGGGAATCTATAAAACATCACTACAGCCTGTTCACACTAAAGTAAGCTTTTCTGGAGTCCTGGCTCGCTTTCTTCCCTGTTTGTTTTGTAACAATGAGCTGGAGTAACAATGACTAGAGGTACGTAAATTCCGCAGATACATTCCAGGTCATGTTGAACGCCAATTATGTACACTTCATTGTCATGTCTGTGACTTGCTGGCGGCTGTTACGAAACGCGCTTGACTACTGCAAGCCAGTAGTAAACAAGGTAATAATGCGAAGTGCTACCGCTTGCTACCTGCTTGTACGGTTATAAGCCAACAGATAATCTATTATGGCCAGTGCGTGTATAGGACTGACAAGTCTAGGCTGCTGCCAGATGAATCCGCGAAATCGACGCACCTCTAACAATGACCCAAAGACTTAATACTTTAACATAGCTCAGAACTGACAATGCAACATAACAGGGGAAAAAATTGTCAAGGAAGTAGATAATTTATACATACACATATACTGTATGTGGCTTAGAATGAAGCTGTAATTAACGTAAAGAAATTGTCACAAAAACGATTACTTGTTTTACATATAAAATAGAGCGCCCGTTGTTTAGTACTTGAATTTTACTTCGAAAACGGAGTACAAAAATGTAACAGTTAAAACGGAGCTTGGACATGTTTAATATGAATGAAAAAAAAAAAAAAGCACCTCATATATATATATATATATATATATATATATATATATATATATATATATACATGTATACACGTATACACACATATAGGCTATAAACGCATGTGTGTATATATATATATATTTGATATACCACATGTTTCAAACCCCGGTGGGTTCGATCCCCGGATTTTCGCGTGTGGGAATCGTGCCGGACGATTCCGCTGGTCGGCGGGTTTTCTCGGAGATCTCCCGTTCCCTCCGCCCATTAATTCCGGCGCCACTCCATACTCACCTCATGTCCCCCTTCACCAGCGCTAAAGACCTCGATGTTAAGCGCTGACAAAAATCTCTCACGCTCAGCATGTGCTGTATTCTTAACTCCATGGCTACCAGTCGAGTTACGTCACGCGAGAGGATGTGGAGGGAGGGTGGAAGAGATAGAGGAGTGAGAGGGTTGAAGGAGGGGGGAGGTTGGCTGGACGTAGCTCATTAACTTGATTTAAGACCGCGTGGTCGCGGCTGCATTAATTCGCAGTTAATGTCCTGTCTCGCGCGCGCCAAAGGAATTAAGTCCCCTCATATACTCCGTCTTCTTTTTTTTTTACCATATCCCGGAGCATCCGCGATAAATCCTGGCATCCCTGCATCCGGGCCTGGAAACAAGCGTGGTTGGTTACTTCTGCATCCGATTTCTACTGCACTGCAGCGCGCATCGAGTGTGCACTGTAAAAAAATTGTTAATTTAGCACACCGAAGTAAAGGAGTGATAGTATAGTATGTATGGTAAAATAATTTCCCATACATTATAGGTAGCTTTCCTATATATGTTTAGGAAACGATAATAAATAAATCCATACTTGTACACTAACACTGCTGATCATATGCCCTATTTACAAGCTGAAGCACCGCAAATGTGCCATGAAGATTCATCGCGGGAAAACATGACTGTTTGCTGAATACCAACGTACGTTCAGCTTAATCAAAAGCTCACTGACTTTTCCCTGTACGTGGAGATGTTACCCTATTTGACTGAGCCAATTAGAACCCCGCTAACGTACTGTACTGTTGTGGACATACGCCATTGCAATATTATGTCATCCCAGAAATCGTATCATGAAAAACTAAATACGAAAAAAAGAGAAAAACAAGCCTTGACTGGCTGTAGTCAACACACCCATAAACCAATACAGCAGAACATAAAATATCCCATTTGGAATTAGTCAACAACAAAAAAGGGGAAAAAATAATAAAATGCAAGTTTTTCTTGGATGTATATTTACTCTCCCCCCCTTTTTTTATTTATTGTTGACTAATTCCTTATGGGATATTTCATGATCAGCTGTTTTGATTTATGTGTGTGTTGACCACAGTCAAACTGGGCTTTTTTTAGCATTATTTTTCGTATTTCGTCTCTTTTTCTTAGTCTCATTGTAAGATTTCTTTGACGACATAATATTGCAATGGTGTATGTTCAAAATAGTATAGTACGTTATTCTGTCTAATTGCAAGAACTATTCAAAGAATTCCGCTAAAGGCAATCTTTAATGTCCGTTATTGGTTTGCAGACAGCTACGGAGTGACAGACGTGTATCAACCAATTACGTTGCGAGAAATTACAGTGTTTTCAAGGGTATGTTGGCACAAAAAAATTTCGCAATATACCATCATCTCTACCTATAGTATGTGTTGATTAAAAACTTCCGATACTATTTACGAAGTTTGTTTATGTAGTGTGGTTGCACATCATGCCGCTAGATGTCACTACTGTGCTACCCACGGCTTCTGTAAATACGTATCACAATAGTTCAAGTCGTGCTCGAGATGATTTTATGCTACACTTTTTTTTTTTGTTGTTGTAAAATGCCCACTGTGCTGTAGTGCTGACATGCAAAGGTTACGAAGGCACGGATTCAAATACGTGCGACAACAGGTGAGTGGATTCTAACCTATCGCTAGAGACCCATAAATTTCGGGGGTTCAACTATACTCTGCCCACTCTAGGTTGCAGCAGAAATAAATATTGCTAACGAAATAAATCAAAGCAACTGAATTATATCTTGATTCCTCACATTGTGATTGTGCCGTAACATAGTTACCTTGTATTTTTCAATATTTCAAATGAAATTTATGCTGTGCAAAAAAATGTTATTGATATTCACGTGGATGAATTAGCTGCAACCTTAGAATGGATAGAGTATAGCTACCGGCTGGACTCCACAGTCCTGTATACACTACGTCTTCAGATACTTGTACATTGGTTGCTGGTCCAGTGAGTGGCCAGTCGTACGTGTGACAAGGTAGTGTGTAAGTCAGTAAGTATTTCCATGCAGGATTACTAGGGACCGCTGATTTTCGCGAATATATTTCTATACCAACTTGGCTCAATGGCCCAGTTCCCCTTCTCAGTTCAGCTTCTTTCTTATGTACACCATTAGTTGTGACGTCACACGAGAGCACTGGTTCCAAACAAATGTTTGTTTTCAAAGTTTAGCGTTGAAATATAAATGCAGGTTACCAGTTGACTACAATCATTCTTTTTGTAATTGCCCATCTCTGAATTGCATATACATTGTATTATTCAAACGAGAACAAATACGCAAGTGTACATTTAGGTTAAGTAACCTCAACACTACTTACACATAAATAACTCCGTGTATATACTGCAATTTTGTCTGTTAGGCTATGTTCATAACTAGAGGTACGTCAATTTCGCGGATTCATCTGGAAGCAGCCTAGACTTGTCAGTCCTATACACCCACTGGCCACAATAGATTATCTATTGGCTTATAACCGTACAAGCAGGTATAGCTAGTGATAGCACTTCGCATTATTTCCTTATTTGCTACTGGCTGGCAGTAGTCAAACGCGTTTCGTAACAGCCGCCAGCAATTCACAGACATGACAATGAAGTAGCCTATACATAATTTGCGTTCAACCTGACCTGGAATGTATCTGCGAAATTTACGTACCTCTATTCATAACTTCTATGATTTTACTTATTTCGAAAAACAATAGAATCTGCCCAGTTTTTCTTATGGATGTAAAATTAGATTATTGTTAAACACGTGCCGAGAATATATATGTTTGGAACCAGCATCGTCGTGTGACGTCACACTAATAGTGTACATTGACAGAGCATCTTATGTAAAGACGTTTCTCATTTCACCCAACCAGTCAGTAATGTTGATGTGAACAACACACGTCCGTGATTTTCAGTAAAACGTTAAGACACGTGAGAATTAAATTCAGCCAATCACTGACAATGACGCAGAGCTGCGCTGAAGCAAACTGACGCAGATATCTTGTTTCGCAAAAAAACAGAGGTCCCTAAGTTTTATTTACTGTCCGTTAAAATTTCTCAACCGCGAGTTTCATGAACAACTGCCCAAACATAGAAGTAACGCACGTCTACAAAAGTTAAAATCCAATTTTTCCTCAAACCAGTTCGTGAAATTTCCGCGTCTTTACCTATCACCAAATGGTAACTAGAGACAGGAAAAATTCGCGAGTTCACTGACTCGTAGGATAGCCTCCAAGAATATATGTGTACTGAAGTAGACAACAGCTGTTCATTGGCTACTCTCCGACACAGTGGTATGACAAGATTCGGTCTGCATTCACGAGCTTCTTAATAGTTAGCTCAGGGATCTCCAGGATGTATCAGAGACAATTACGAACGTGACACTAAATTACAGTAGTTTGAATTCTAACCTGAACCCAAAAAAAAAAAAAAAAACGCCAATTTTTCAGGTCCCTAATAACAACGCAGAATTTTCTTGTCTCTGTCAAATATTTTCCGTGAAAATAGAATACACGCCCGTATTTATTTAAAGACATTCCCGAGCTAAAGGGACGATGCCGCTGGTCGGCGGGTTTTCTCGGGGATGTCCCGTTTCCCCCGCCCCTTCATTCCGGCGCTGCTCCATTCTCGCCTCGTGTCACCCCTCACCAGCGCTGAAGACTTCGATGTTAAGCGCTGACCAAAATCTCTCACTCACCCCTAGCTAAAGAGACGTCCGTGAGATTTTCCTTGTTTATCCACTCGAAGCAACTAAGGTAAGCTATACGGGAGAGTCTGGTGCACTGGTAAAGAACTACGCTGTTAGAAAAAGTTTCCGTGAAATTACGGAAAAGTACAGACAAAACATTATCCAGAAATCTTCGTAAAATAACGGACACTCAGTTTTGTTTGATAACTGAATCCTCTGTAAAATTACGGACAATCCGTTTCCTCACAAAAATTTAATTGGTAGTCCATTTTACAAAAATACAAAATACTCTTGTTTGTTATGTGTTCTCGAGATTTTCGAATACCATTTAGAAAACTGAAAAAAAAAATTCTCAAATTTATCGGAATTTGAAACCACGACCTTATTAATCTCAGCCAGACATTCTAACAATTTTACCACAGTCAACAATTGTCAATAAAAGAGTTCCATGCAGTGGGAAGAGACCATTTTATAAGCAGCACCCTCTGTTCATTTATACCACCATATTTTAAACAAAACAAATCCTTTAAATTTGTAGAAAAATATTCTCACGAATTTATGGGATGTTACGGTCAAACATCCATAAACTGGCAATACGGACAAGGTTCCGTAAACAAAAAATTACGGAAGGCCCTCCCGTATGATTACAGTATTTTTCAGTAAATTTACGGAAATGTTTAACAATATAACACCGCCTTAAGGGCTTGTTCCCGAGTGTTTTTCAGACTGGTGACAATAACTCAAATATTTGTTAACCAAAAGTTTTGAAAAAATTTGAGTCAATAATATGCAATCACACGATGCACAATACTGTGGACGCGTTTTTTTAAATAATGTACCATTCGCCAGAAAAAAAAATAATTTCCTTCATTTTTGCTTACTTTCACGACGAAAAACGTCGTACTTTGGGTAATGAAATCTAAAAAACCGTTCAGTATAATTCTACGAAAAAATTCAGCTACAAATTATAACATACAAGTGTCAAAACAGTGCAACGAAATTTTGATATGAGTATTAGGTAGCAATAAAAAAAATATTTTCGAAATCACTGCAAAACTCCGTAACAAGGCCATTGGCTTGCAGTATTTAGTTTTACTTTTCTTTATTTATTAGGACTATGCGGTGGCCTTACGATTTTAACTGTGGAGAGTTTGTATTCGAGTCCAACACATGCTTCTAGTGAAAGTTTTATGAATCCGGGCGGTATTTTTAAGTTACATTAGTCTAAAAAATATTTCAAATAAGCATGCTACATTTCTAAAATCATACAAGCATTTTTTCCTTAGCTAAATGCGTTGGGAAAAAGTTAAGCGAGGTAAACTGAAGACGCGTTTTACATTTTTTACATTTGCGCTGCATTGCGTCGGTGCAAATAACTGGTAGTAATTTTTAACAATTTCGCGAATTCAATTACCTGAATGTTAGAATCAAATATCCTAATGCATACTCAAGTCCCGACCATTAGTCCACTAGCTTCTACTCAGTGGAACAGCAGACAATGAACAAATAGACAGGTCTTGAGTATGCATAGGATATTTGATTCTATGCAAGTGATTGAATTCGCGAAATTTCACCATCTCTAGTAATCGGCAATGTGGATTTGTGAATTGGACCTTTTTATTTTCGCTACGGTTGACAACCCTGCCTTAGTACCGGGAGCATCAGTCGGGCAGGTTGGCTGGTCTGCATTTCTTCCGGACCAGTTGTCAATATGGCGCCGAGTAGGTGAGATTAAATTCTCTGTCGCTATTATTCTTGGACATTTGATGTCGCGGTGTTAACACTTAGTGGGCCTGGCGCATGAGTCGCGCTGTAAGTTGGTACGGAAAGTAGTTTTTCTTGTAGAACTATTAAAATGTTTCCAATGAGTTTATCTACAAAAAGAAGACACACTTCAAATTGTGTTCATGTGGTTTCTAAATTACCGTCCGCTAATTTAAAACACGATTACCAAGCTCCTCAAAAGTATTAAAAATTACTTATTCACGTTGCTGTAGCAAAAATATCAACCATAATCATAAAAAAAAAAATCATAGAAACCTGTATTGGACTTTATTACATACTTTACAGAAATAAAATAACAGGATTATCGCTTGGAGTCTCATTGAAAAACACAATGTACGAGAACACTGCGCGCTCCTAGAGGCGATTGGATGTTTGGCGGAAGTGATATATTCGACTTACTGCCTACCCCGTTTCTGTGCCTCAAACGTGTGGGTAAAAAAACCAAGGCTATTCTTGAACATAGTGAATTTGTTTGGTTGGTATTATTGCAGTTATATTTCAGAACCTTAACTCTGTAGCGGAAAGTGTAACGATTTTCTCAGAATTTCGGAGCGGTAGGAGTGATATATCTCGATATCCCCCCCCCCTTTTTTTTTCCCACCTGGCTGCGTCCCTGCACAGGAGCCAGACTGGGGCCAGGAGAAGAGGTACCTCCAGACTCTTTGAAGAAGGTCGCAGTGCTGGAGCGAAGATCGACCCAGCCTGGAGAAAACACAATTACCCGGCCGCGCAATTTGCATGCAAATTGATCTGCTGCTCTAGACTGATCAGCGAGCAATGCGACGCCAAGAGAGAGAGAGAGAGAGAGAGAGAGAGAGAAAGATAGAAAGAGAGAGATTCAGGAAAACCTGCAGGATGTCACGCGTGGACGAAGGCGAAAATACAATACATTTACACGCCGGAAAAAAAAATAAATTTATCATGATTGCTCAAGCATAATAAGCAAGAGATGACACTAAACATCAGGCTGAAATGCTTAAGCGCTGATAACAACAGTTGCTTGGGTAACATAAAATTACCCGTTTCTCAATTCAGCTCTTAGTGACTCTATCTCCACACCCCTACTAAAACATCTCCTCAGATATTTACATATTGTCCTACTGTCACATTAGCTCTCTCTCTCTTTATACACCACGTGAAAAGTAAGTTGAAAATGTGAGTTACTTAGCAATCTGTCCGTAACAGTGGGAGTAATGCTATCCTGAAAGTTAACTTAAAAAGAACATTTATAAAAGTATAAATAAAAAACTACTCTGTAGTCGGACAGTCTCTAAACAAGGAAAGTTCAGGTTTTTTATTTAATTTAAATAAATGTAATTTCGTTGTCATTTTCAGGGTAGCATTATAAACACATCCAATTTATGGGGGAAATAAAAACAATTTTAACTAGCTATAACCACAGAAAAGTAACGCGCTATGTTCCACACACATCCTGTGTGCGTTCGTGTGTGTTTGTGTATGTATATGTATATATATATATATATATATATATATATATATATATATATATATATATATATATTAAGGGTGTCCATACCGAAATGCCCTAATTTGAGTGGTCATGTAAATATAGAAATATTAAGTTTGTTGCAGGTCTGACATGCTCATTGGGTCCTTGAAGGTACCAAATTTGTGCCTGAATATTGCAGAGCCGCAAAGTGAAGCATTGTGGTGTTGGTGACTTCCCGACAACAAAATGGTGTCTGTACACGAAAAGGCTCAAACTGTTTTGTGGTACGCCGAGTTCAAGTCCATAATTAAAGTGCAACGGGAATTTCGACGTGTTTACAACAAAGCTGCGCCCGATGCCAAGAGGATAAAGTCGTGGCATGCACAGTTTCTGAACACTGGAAGCGTAGAGAAAAGACATGGAGGAGGTCGGCGGGTCTCTGATGAACAGGTCGAAAATATCCGTGAAGCATTCCAACGAAGCCCACGAAAATCAATTCGCCAAGCTTCGCGAGAACTTCAAATGCCGCGGACGACCGTCCATAAGGTACTCAGAAAACAGCTGCACCTGTATGCATACAAGGTTCAGATTGTGCAGGCCCTGAAACCAGACGACTACCCCCAACGATACGCCTTTGCATGTGATATGCTAGGCAGATGCGACCAGGACCCTGCTTTTCTGTCACGCATCATGTTTTCCGACGAGGCGACATTCCACATCTCGGGAACCGTCAATAGGCACAACGTTCGCATTTGGGGGTCGGAGCACCCACATTCCACAATTGAAAATTTGCGAGACAGTGCAAAGGTTAACGTTTGGTGTTGCCTCATGTGCGATATGGTCATCGGACCATTCTTTTTCGCAGAGAAGACAGTCACCGGGACGACGTATCTGGACATGTTGGAGCAGTATGCGTTTCCCCAGGTTGAACACCTCCAACCACATCTGTGGTTTCAACAAGATGGCGCTCGGCCCCACTGGTCGCTCGATGTGCGTCGTGCTCTTGACGCCACATTCCCTGGTCATTGGCTTGGACGAGATGGCCCCGTTCAGTGGCCTCCACGTTCCCCAGACATTACGCCCTTGGATTTTTTTCTGTGGGGCTATGTGAATGACAGGGTGTATGCCACTGCAGTACGAGACCTTCGGGATCTCCGTGCTTGAATTGTGGAGTCCATTGCTGCCATCATTCCAGACATGTTGGCGCGGACGTGGACGGAACTTGAGTACCGGCTTAATATCCTCCGTGTCACTAAAGGAGCTCATGTGGAAGTGGTGTGATTTTTTTTCATGAAACTTGGAACCTCTACCGTGCTATATAAGCTAGCACCATTTCCATATCTGTATTGTTGTGGCACTGCGAACTCGTTGAAATTACGGCATTTCGGTGTGGACACCCTGTATACATACATATATATATATATATATATATATATATATATATATATATATATATATATATATATATATTTAATGTTAGTGGCAAAATAAAGTACGGTGACATACGTGCACAATATGGCAACATAGCATGGAGTAAATCACCTCTTGCGTTCCACACTTACTCATCTTACTAACAATGTTCTGACCATCATATTATGGGCGCATTTTCAAATCCCTAGTATTCCAAACATGGTTCTAAGTTAACTCGACGTAACATACATAAAATAATACCTGGACGTGGAGCGCTAGAAGGGACTTTCTCCGTGCAGTGTTGCCACATTGCGCACGTAAAATGTCGTCGTATAACAGTTTGCCACTAACATTTTTGTCTCCAATTTAGGCCAGGATTTGCTTGGTGAGCTTTTTAGACAGCCGTTTCTGGACATCTTATATATATACACGCACACACACATATATAAGGAATATTGACTCTACTCGTGATTAACTTATGTATTTATGTATTTTACAGAGCATTTCGCACAACTGTTACATAAGCGATAACAGACAAATGGCGTAATAAACATAATTCCCACTTATATAAATAATTAAATGCAAGGGAAACCAATGCAAAAACACACGATAAAGTTGGAGGCAGGTAATATTCTCAAACTTCTATCCGCCACCCGAGTTTCTAACAGACAAAAAAAATATTTTGTATTCGCCTTGTACATAACTATACATACACAAACACACACGACACATCACCGATAGTTAAACAAATCATACAAACTATATGTAAACGATAATTATGTACGTCTTTGGTACGTAACGTTGGGAAACAGACCCTAATTAAAATTACCGTGTCGGACTAATTTTCTTCACCGAGAACAACCTATAAATCAAGTCACTATTTTGTCGTAAAAATATTTTTGCGCCACTGGTTTCAACGACTCTTGTGCACATCTACAAATCTGCTCACTTGTCTCGGGTTTCTGTTGACAAACCACAGACGCACGCACTGGAGAAAAAAAAAAACTTTCCATCACAAAATATTTTGTCATTGTGGAACTACCAAATTTTTCTGTAGTGACCACAAACATTTTTTGCTGCCCCCAACAGTTTTGCAGTGACTAAAAAAATATGCTGTAACCACTGCAAAACCATTTGGTGAAGTCCATATTGATAACACTTTTTGTGGCCACCATAGAACCTTTTTTTCTGTGTAGTGTTACAACGATGGTGAAATTTTGCGAATTCGATGACCTGCATGTTAGAATCAAATATCCTACGCATACTCAAGTCCCGACCATTTGTCCTCTACCTGCTACTCGATGGAACAGCAGACAATGAAGGAATATACAGGGCTCGAGTATGCATAGGACATTTGATTTTAACACGCAGGTCATTGAATTCGCGAAATTTCACCATCTCTACTCATTATTAATGTCTTTGAATGTTTCTTGTAATGGGACAGAATGACAAACTGCATAATTGTTGACATACGCCATTGCAATATTATATGCAATATTGCAATGGCGTATGTCCACAATAACACAAGTTGTTAACCTATCATTCTTTATTGCAGTCAAATGAGAGACGTGTCTGAACACAGACATCCAGCTAATAACCATGAAGCACAGCTGCCGATGTGCATGTAAGGGTAATGGATTGAAACGAAATTGTGCACAAATCTTTTCGATACAAAATCGTCGCTCAACCTATAACCGTGCACGAATCAATCGTAAGGAGGCAAATCGATAAAAATTTTAATTCTTTTAAAAATGTTTTATTTTAACGAAATATGGTTTTTATGTATGTAGGCCTACATATTGCGACTATTTTTTTTACTGTACCGTAAATATTTTAGCTTTCATAGTATTTGTATTATACTAAAGTCTAATTTAAAAAAATAGTTTTATGCATTAAAGGAAAACCAACTTACCGAAATGAAAAAAAAAATGCACACTAAAGAACATTTCCATGGACTATGATGACATGGCATGTATAAAAAACCACACAGAAAAGTTTTTTTCTATTTTAAAATTATTCTTTAAAAAATTAGGTATTTTTATATTCAAATTCATATTTTTTTAAAATAAAAAAAAGTCAATGCGATTTGTAAACATGTAATGTCATAGTACATGGCACCGTTCTTCAGTTTGAATTTTTTTTTTTTTTTTTTTTTGTATTTCGGTAAGTAAGTTGGTTTTCCTTTAATGCATAAAACCATTTTTTTTTGCAAATTTTGACTTTAATATGATGTAACACAAAAACTATCAAAGTAAAAAATTTTCGTTACAGTAAAAATTAGTTACAATACATGCCTACAAAACAAGCCATATCTTGTACGAATAATTATTTTTGTACAATTAAAATGTCCTGCGAACCACCCCCTTAAAGTGCGAATAAGGGGTTAGGTTTCCATTTCCATCGACACCGACTATACTCTTAGCAAAGCCCAATGCCAGCCCTACGAACCTGTCACTTGTCAGTTGCACAACACACGAGACCCTGCCCCCTCCCTCCCTTCCTTCTCCAACCTCTCCTTTCCCACAGTTGTTATGTATTTGTTTACCTCCAGTGATACATTAAAACCAGTAGAAAATCTTCAACCAAAGATAAAGATTTACATATTTGTCTTAAAGGGCGCGGTCTACACCATACAGAGCAAAATGTTTGGTTGATTCAACCGTATATATGTTTGTATATTGCCAAACAAATACGTACTTGATTCAACAAAAGTTCTTTTTCTTGGCTGAACAACATTTGTAACACGCCAAGTATTGGCTTTGTAGTCCTAACAAAAAATATATATAACTGGACTAAAAAATCCTCTTGGTATAACTATACCTGCCAGGTAACCAAATATTTGGTTGGTTCAACTGTTCCAAGCTTGTTTGGCCATATACAAACATATCTACGGTAGAATCAACCAAACATTTTTCTCTGTGCAGTAATCAACGTCATATTTTTATTTTTATGTTTGCACCAGAATTTTTTTGACATCAATTGTGACAAAATTTTGCTCTTATGAAAATTTGAAAATAATTTTACTATCCGAAATCTCTGCGCGAGAGGTTTACGGATGTTGAAATTATTTCCACATGAAAACGTGAGCATTTTTGAAATTCGGTTACTATAGAGGCCTAAATATTTTCATATTAAAAATTATAAAGAGACAGTTTTAAATTTTTGTAGATTTTGTGGATTCAAGCTCTAATTTTTCTAAAAAACAGTTTCAATTTTTTACTCGAAAGTAAAGCATACAACCGCATAGTGCTATATAAATAAACGTCCCCTGATAAAATATACACTCGGTAAAAAAATATAATAGAATTTTGATGAGTAGAAATATTTTATTTACGTTTGAGTATTCTAGTCGTCCGCTCGACATCGTACTGTTCCATGGCACGCAGCACTGGTTCCAGAGTCCACGTCGACTACTGAAGGGCAGGTGGGCCAGGTTCAGAGACCATCTGGTCGTCGACCCACACCAAAACAGGTACTAGCAGAGTCCACATCGACTACTGAAGGGCAGGTGGGCCAGGTTCAGAGGCCATCTGGTCGTCGACCCACGCCAAAACAGGTA
>PNEQ01046113.1:0-13095 GCA_003012365.1 Medauroidea extradentata
TGTAGGTTGCTGCACGTTTCCTAGGGCAGCCACCATAATATGCTGATTGGAGGTAGGCATCCCCGCCATGTTGCTGGTCAGGGAAGCCAGTTTGATGACGTGTGTGACTGAGTTCGCCGTACTACCGGCTATTTCACTTCTGTATTACTAGATATTCTGTGACAGTATTGTAGTGTGATTGGAAATGTTTGCGCACTGTACTTTTGACTCTCCCATCTGAAGCCAGTAGCTTAGGAGACATTTGACAGTTAAAATATGCAATCACTGGGTACGAAGCAGAGCTGCACGGAAGACATTGGAACAAGTTTGTGGGAACTTATTTTCGCGAAAATCAAAGGTCATTTCTTTGTCTCGCCAAAGGCAGTGGCTTCCCCTGATTCGCCAGTACGTAGCGCAGAATAACGAATCACGTACAGCCACTGCCTTTGGAGAGCTAAAAGAAGTGTTAAAATGACCCTTTCAGGCAAGGTTGCCAGATATAAGGCCGCGGCCTTCTACTAAAGATGGCTATGGTATAATCCCACAAATCTCGGTAACCTTGTTATGATTGGCTCAGTCAGATGAGAGATGCCTCTACGCAAAGACATGAAACCAAAAAACATGAAGTAGAGCTGACGATGTGCACGTCATGTACTGAAATAATTTGGTGGAGAAATATTTCCGTATAAATTCAAGGTCGTTATTCATAACACACAGAAGAGAAACATGACAGCACTGTAAATCTTCATTTATCCTCACTTTTTTAACAGTTCTGACCGTGTATAACTTCCTGTGCAACATGTTCAGGATAAAGTACACAAAGACTTAAGATGCGGAGTTAAACTGAAAACCACGTAGTTAGAATTAGGAATTCCGTTTAAAATTAAATTCTTCTTAAAATATCACTTTCAGAACTAGACGTTTCAAATATTAACTATTCTACACAGAACAGCTTGAAGGCTACTTCTATGTGAGAATCTTTGCCTGTTGTATCATAAACTGTGCCAATTTTTCTTTACTTATAACACGTAATACTTAATATTAAATTTAGGAATATATATTTCCCAAAAACAACATAACCGAAAACCAATTCCCAAATATATTTTATTACGATATTTACTACAACATTCTACTTACGTCATATCCTGTCTGAAATAGTTATAAGTGTAAATTCTGCTAATTAGTAATTCATTAATTGTAAAATTGAGTACTCATTAAACTCCGTGAAGACAAGTCTAACAGCAAGACCCCTTAAGGCAATATCCACCAAATATTCTGCTTTTATATCAGTTATTTAAAACATGGAGAGGAGAGATAATCGTTATATCACCTCACAGTATGGTTATCATTTGTTATTATATTTATATATGTATATATATAATAAAGAAAGTCGTGTTAGTTACACTATTTATAACTCAAGAACGGCTGAACTGATATGGCAGAAAATGGCTGAAAATTAGTGGGGAGGTAGCTTAGAACCAGTAGAAGGACATAGGATACATTTTATCCCGTTCGACCGCGTTCCCGTGTGACGTTAAAGAGAATACAAGTCACTATAAAACGTGGTATAACAAAAACGCATATGACATGGAATAACAAAATGACAGCTAAACATAGTTTTGTCTATGGTTAAGTATGTTTGAAAATTTTGTCAGAAATCAATAATCAGTAATAATCAGTAATTTGTATTCTCATCTTTCCCGACAAAGCATGTTCACGGGTAAGAAGACCATCAGCGTTGTTTGTTATTGCGCCTGATAATAAAACAAATGAAGAGTGCAACCTATGCACCAAACTACATGAAAAATAAAGAGTCATTAAAATACTTAATCCAAAATCTGCTTACTTATTGCCTCTAAGGCGGAACAGAATTCGCAGGGCCAGCTAGTTATTAAATTTAATTGATTAGATTTTAACAGATTTGCTTTAGAATTATTTAATTTAATATATTTTTAGTAAGAAGCCAACATCAAAAATCGCTGTGTGTATAAAACAACCGGGCTACATATAAACATTTTTTGACAACACCATACCAGTTTCAATATTTAGGATTTTTTACTTTTAAATACTTTTCTTCAATAACTCGATAGTAATGGTGGCCGGACACTTTAAAACCTTTCCAGCAAGCGAAATAACCCAAAAATTGTGCTTACGTCTGCTTTTAGAAGGGATCCTTGTTTTTCGCGAAAATAATTTTGCCCCACATTGTTTTGGTGCCTTACGCGCACATCTGCGGTTCTGCTTCGTGGTCAGTGATTGGATATTTTAACTCTCTCGAGCCTTGGGATTCTACCGACAAATTACAGCCGTGTGGTGTTGCACGAACGTAATTGTAATTGGCTCAGTCAAATGATACACATAGACACGCTGCCAGTAACCATGAAGTAGAATTGCAGATGCGTACATTAGGCACTGAAACAAACTGAGGTAAAATTCTTTTCGCGAAAAATAGGGGTCCCTACACATACGTGTTCGTGTCCAATGGGATTACAGATTGTTCTGTGGTATGTATGTACAGCCGCCTCGTTTCCAATAAATGTGTGCATATATATGTGTGTGCGTGCGTGTGTGACCACTATAGGGCTTACTGTAGATCGAGGTTATCTTATGTCAGCAAGGAGAGGGGGAATGACATTGTGACACTTAAAATGTGTTATTTTTTAGGCTGTTTTTGAGTAAGAAATAAAGAACTAATTGAAATATTAAATCTGTACGTGTGAGGTCAACCCATATAAATATATCGTAATGTTTCATTTAACTGTTTGAAACTAAACACTTTAAGTGGAACAATGTTACCCCTAGAGTGACAAATTAACCTTGATTTACAGTAGTCAACGACTTGGTAGACAGTTAAAACATACAGGGCGAGTTGTTAATATACCGGCGGGAGTGCAATCATAGGGAAACATATGCAACATTGGTTCTAATGTGATTCATAAGTGTCGTATACGGTCTAAAAGGCGGACATTTGAAACGTTATTATGCACGAATAAAACACGTAGCTTGCACAAATGTTATGTGTATATATACACAAATGGTACACACTTACTTTTCCTGTAGCGTGTTTCTACGAATAAGGATTAAGGATGTCCTGTACATAAAATTTCGTAATTTTATAACTGTACCAAAGACAGTCCAACGTTTGCACATTACATTCACAGCAATTTCTCACAAATATTATATTTTCTTCGGTTCCATAGGTTTTGTACGAGTGCGTGTCAGAGTAGTGATGGCAGTGTTATTACTACATTTTATTTATTTTATTTTTTATTTATTTCATTTATTTACCCACGTATAGTTCAGCCATGGGCCGGTCTGCCACAAATACGTGATACATTGCATCATATAATTTACATTCGCTAAGAAAGAAATAAAAAAAAGATTGATAACATTTGTCTTAAAGAAATAAATAAATCTAAGAACAAAATTTGCCTTAAATAAATAGTGATGACAGTGATATTACTACATACTCATAAAAACTAATCGAATGATAGGAATGCAATAATTTCTAGTGAAAGTAAATGCATTTAACTACAGAATGCAATTTTTGTTATTTCAAGTAAAATTATTCTTAAAAATACACACACTCAAATACATGCAAAAATGTTGGTATATTCACGAATTTTTTAAATCACAAATTATATTTACGTCAAACTACAAAGGTTTCGTTCTGTAGCTTAATAAATTTGCTTTCAAGTGAAAATAGTCAAATCGCTACACTGGCGTTCGTATGTACGTAAACTATGGAACTGAAAAATTATTTATTTTTGGTAAATGACTATGAATGTAATGTGCAATAGTTGGACAGTGGCTGGTACAATTATGAAACTACGAATTCTAGGTGCAGAGAACCGTTAAAGAGTTGTCGTGCCTCAGTCTAGTATGTCTAATACTCCACATGACAACACTGTTCAAGACTGCCAACACTACCGCCAGAAACCAGACTTCTTACGAGAGACATAATATAGAATATACTTCCTGTACACTCACTTCCTCTTCCTCTATTTCGTCAGTTTCATTTCTCACTGCGTTGCTTTGCTACGTGAATGTCCTCATTTGAAAGTCAAAACTTGAGCGAGTCAGAGAATCTTTTACCCTCTCTGTATCAACGATATAAGTTACCTCAAAGCACACGCTGATGGGTTGAATGCAGGCTACAGTTGACAATCGTTATATTAGAAGTCGTAAATAGTATCTGCGAAATATAACGAAGATTGTAATGAGATAAAATTCTGAGTTATAAAATTACAGATGCGTTACAATATTGGATTTTCCGCTTTTATTTCCAAACTTTAATACAAACTGGAAATATGTACACAGCTGTTATAACCAAGAAAGATACTAAGACACACGGTTATATTCTTAAGCTTGTCAAGCACCGGTTATAATTTCAAGTTATTTCCGTGTTGTGTTTACCATCTAATAGGGAGGGCCTTAATGTTGATCCGTCAATTTTTTATATCTGCTGCTTCAATTCGTTGTTATAATTTTCAGTAATTATGCTGTCTTTATTTCTATAACTTAGAAATGGCGCTTCAGTAACATTAGATTATCTTCATTTATTATTCAAATATCTACGAACATTTCTTGCTTAACCTTATTTTGTCCAGAATACATTATTATCATTATTATTGGTATATTTTAATTGGAATGAAACTTAATAGTATTACCAAGTAATAGTAAAACCTTCATTATTAAAATTATATAATTTTAAAATCCCCATAGGCTGGTGATCTTTGGTAGAATGCCAGAGTCTTGGATGTGACAATGCTACTTGTCGCACATTGGCTGCCCTACTCTGTGTGGGCGTGTACTAACGCTGCACCAAGATACGATACAGAGACTAGGACAGTCAAGTGGTGACAGACAGAAGATCCCTGATGCAACGTTGCCATATTTTAGATCCCGGCATTCTAACAAATACGTTCAAGACACAGGTTGTTGTTATGTGTTGAGAGTATTGTGTCGAGTCCTAAAACGTTTACTTTATGAAACAACATGAATTACTATTTTAAAAAAATAAGAAAGAGAAAATAGATAATGTTGAGGCCATGCTCTCTAGTATTTTAACGATGTTAATTTTTTATGCCTAAACGAGAGCAGATATCAAAACTATGTCTGAAAGTTTTATTTAAAATCGTCTTCTCCATGTTGGCTTGTATTTCCAAGGCAGTAAATAATATGGTTCTAGCAAACTATGTAAATAACCAAATTCTGGTTAGTTGACTTTTTAGTCAAAACTGTACAACTTTTTGTTGTGAAAAAAATGGCTATCACGACCAAAACTATTTTAAATAAAACTGCCAAACAGAATTTTTTTCTGCCCTCGTTTAAGTTAAAAAAATAATTATCGCAAAAACAATAAAGAACATGGCCTTAAATCTTGTACAAGTTAAAATACACTTATTAGTTCATTTAAACGACCCATCAGTTCTTTTTTGTTTACCGGTATCTTACAATTAATATAAGTTATTTAATCGTATGTAAACGCATTTCAGCCCATGCCTTTCACGTATGTTTGAAGACACGACAAATAAACAAATAATATAACCCTTAACGTAAAGCTATTATTGAATTGTTTGCTAAGTTAAAAATGCTGCCGTTTTAATCAGTCAGAATGGGAATGAATTCCAACAAGTGGCATCGCACTGCTTGGTGACGTATAAAGGGCTTGTGCGAAGGTTGGAGTGTAATTCAGATCACGTATGAAATAATTCCAACAGACATGCAATCCTGTCAGATCACGAGCGAGTATTTTTCAAGCGAGGCATGCAATGCAAAGCACGCAGGACACTCGTGAAAGATTTTTGGGATTTCAGCGCTGATGGCCATTGATTTATCGGCGAGTGGGGGGAAACACCGCTCGACCCGCGGGGATAAGAGGCAAGCATGGGTTGGTAGACCTGGCGCCAAACACTAGCGCGCTCAGCACTCGTCTACATTGCAGATATATCTACGCCCGCTGTTTGTGTGAAAAACCTATCCTGAAATAGGAAAACGAGACCGAGAGAGTTTGCTATATGACGCACGAAAATATTAATTAGAGGCCTGTAAATTTCGTGAATCCATTTGAAGAGAAGTAAGTCCTCAGACTCTGTGCATGTGAATAACCTTTGCAATTGAGTCACTGTCAATTAAACTCGTCCTTGATAACTTTTGTAACCAATAACGAACCTACATAAAACACACAAGTACTCGCTTGTCAGAAGCAGAACCGACTAAGCAGATGCCTATGTACAAATACAGAGTGTGCGCAAGAATGTCGAGTCACTGGAAGAAACAGTTTATATTAAATGGTCTCTACAAAATTGTTTTGTAGTAGGCTAACTACTAATTACTGTTTGCTTACCACAACGTTTAAGTGGTGGCACAAAGCAGTTTTGTAGAGCAAGCACAAAAATATTTGGTAGGGTAAAATATATTCTAACAAAATATTTTATAGCTGACTATAAATATTTGTTTCCGTCTAGCCAGCTGGTCGCGGAACCCACGACCCGTGAAGTACGTGTCTCTCTAATAATTACCCAGTTGACGCCGAACATAGGTTCAAAACTTAACACTTCCAATAGATTCTATATCAACGAACCAGTTTTGTGGCTATAATTATTCTTATACTGTTCTAGTTCTCACTCAAACCTGAGAACAAATGAAGAGCGCACATTGATAGTCGAAGCTTGTTCTCGGTGTCATTGGCTATATAAATTACCAGAGTAGTGAATTGGTCGACGAAAAATGTCTTTGGTTTGCGAAGGATGTAATTATTTTCTCTCGCTTGCTTTAGTGTATCTAGAAAACTGTAAATTACCTTTATGTGCAACTGTCTACTGTAATGCGCATTGTAACTAACAGTGTTAACGTAGGCTCACACGTTAATGTACATATGAAAAGGCTGTAAATTTATAATGTTTTGATGTGGCTTTATTTTAGCCATGCCAGCTCTTGCTTAGTTAACAGAGCCAATCATTTGCGGCCTTGCTTTACGGTGACCAAGATATGAACCATATAAAATGTACAGAAGAAGCAAGATTTACGAATGTTTCTCACAGAAGAACTTCGTCACCAAGCTGATAAAATAAATTTGATACTTCTAATACATTATCTATATCGCCTGTGTCCATATTACCATAGTCATCTTTAGTAGAAGACAGCGCCTTAGATTTGGCAACCCTGCCAGGAAGGGTCATTTTAACACTTCTTTAAGCTCGTCAAAGGCAATGGCTGTACCTGATTCGTTATTCTGCCCTACATACCGACGAATCAGGTGAAGCCATTGCCGTTGGTGAGATGAAATTAGTGTTAAAACGACCCTTACTGGCAGGGTTGCCAGATCTAAGGCCGCGGCCTTCTACTTAAGATGGCTATGATATTACACATGTAAAACCTCAAATGAAATTATAGTTAATAAGAAATTAATATTACCGTAAGGACATGTCCAAAATGAACGCGGAGTGATTGTAATATACAGAATCTGTACCGTACCGTTAGCTAGCTTTGTGCGATGCTCTCCAAGACGACTCAAGGAACATGGTCTGTTAACTGGCACTTTCTGGATGAGCGTTTACCTCTCCTTTGTATAGATGTCACTGGGAGCGCGGAGAACCTTCTGGATGGGGTTACGTTTGCTAAATACGGGGGGCGACGAAGGAGACCGTGGTGGCATTCCGTGCGTTGCTGTCAACATTTTAAAAAACGAACTACGAGACACCTAACCATCTGAGTCACAATGTCCAGTACGAAGAACAGTAACACAAGAAAAGAGAATCAATAGTCTTCTCTGTACTCACAAGTCAACCTGAGTGAAACAGAACTTGACAAAACAAGGACGCTATTGTTCAATAACGCCACGTTCAAAGTTGGGTAACTTCTGCAGCCGGAGCTGGAACAGAATTTGGCGCTTCTTTTATTCTAAGGACAAAGCAAAAACTGCGACGGTAAAGTATAGTTACGGCTACAAAACTGGTTAGCGACATCAACAAAATTGCAAACTTAATTTACGATTTAAAGATGCTGTAATTATCTAATTACTGAAGCAGAAATTAGCTAAAGTGTTTTGAATCGCTACCCATCATGAAATCTTGTTATGCGATAATCAAGTGTCCATGCATACAATGTAATCGCGCAGAGAAGTAATTTTAATTGTTATAATTGTTAACTACTGGTGAAATGTTTGAAAACGACTGTTTAAGACAAACACATATGAATATTCGATTCAAACGATTCACTACAAAGAAGCGTTGCTGTAAATACTTTTTTCTTTTTAAGTATAACGTAACTACAGAAAAAACTAAATTATTTTCCATTACATTAACATAAACCGACGGGTGTCTTTAAAATGTTTTATTTTTATACCAAGGAAATAATTTTCTCATCAAGAAAAACTTTTAATGGAAAAATGTTGCTAAACCAAATATACAAAATGTCTAGTTTTGAGTGGATAGGCCTTCGGCCTGTGCCAAGTGAATGTGTTACCAAAACTGCGAGGAAAATACACTTTGGTTTAAAGTCTCCAGGTTCTCTGTTTACAAGAAGAATGACATGTTAGTGCGAACATCGTACCATACATCCCCGCCTCCCGGTATTTGAGACCTATCTCGTCAACTAAGGGCCTAGCAAACAATTACCAAAGGGAATTTTCTGCTAAGTGCTGGTCACTAATTCTAATGGAGCAGTTTGTATTCGCGAATCATCTGACATCAAGTGTAGATTTTATGGTTTTCTACGCTGAAAACCAATGTTTCTCTCGTTCATGAACCATAGAACGTTTAGCGTCGACACACAGCAACTAGTACTAGGATTGTATGAAGGAAACTACAAGTGTGAGGTTAACTTAGTCTACACAAGCCAGCTGTTATGTCAAGACGACATCCGCCAATCAACAGCCGCACACTAACCAGGACGTGGTCTGACCGGTACGATACCACAGACTAGTACAGACGTGAAATGAGGTGATAAGGGCGAACTGGACTGCTTATTGGCTACCCGAGGTTGTTGATATCAGCCCCGTGTATGTTTGGCTGTTGCATGTCACTGCAGGTTTCCTATTGGTCTGACTGCCGGCTAGCAGGACAGCCGCTTTACGCTGATTGGTGGTAGGTGTTTCCGACATGTTGCTGGCCAGTAAAGCCATTTTGCTGGCGCGCGTGTGTGTGTGACTTGAGTTCACCGGTATACCGGGTATTTCACCTCTGTATTACTAAATATTCTGTGCCAAGACGATACATGGGTGTCCCTGATTTTCATGAAAATAATTTTGCCTCATTTTGTCTCGGTGCCGTACGTGTACGTCTGCAGTTCCGCTTCGTGGTCAGTGATTGGATATTTTAACTGTCACTAGCCTTGCGATTCTACCCGCAAATCACAGACGTGTGTTGTAGCCAGAACGTTATTGTAATTGGCTCAGCCAAATTATAGATATAGACACGCTGCCAATAACCATGAAGCAGGATTAGAGACGTGTACGTAAAGCGCTGAAACAAACTGGGGCAAAATTCTTTTATCGACAAACAAGGGTTCCTAACGATACACTTCCCATTATTCATCTCAACAGCCAACCAGACACGCGGGTCGTATATGTAGCCCCCTGCAGACAATAACAAAGTGCACTTACATCAAAGGGGCCACCAAACATTTTTCGCTTCTCTATATGTTGCTATTCCTTGGCCTCGTCTCGGTTATTACAGTGACCCAGTATTCTGGCTAGAGTCACTTGGCTCGCTTCCCACGACCGCTTTCTGAACAGGAATGGTCGCATTAGTGCTTCTCTGCTCTCACTGCTCGTCCTGTGAAGGATGGGAGACATAGAGAGAGAGAGAGGGAGAGAGAGAGAGAGAGAGAGCTCCCCAGGCTGGAACAGAGAAGTAAACGCCACTTGTGATAACAGCAGCGTGGCGACGTTGCCAAAACCTAGCTTCAAGATCTGCTTCTTACCGCCAACTATTTACGCCACTGCTTAAGGGTGTTCCGTGGCAAAAATGCATAATTTTATATTTGCACGACATTGTGTTCGTTTCATAGACGTTAGTTACTGTGACTACATTGTACACTTGTAAAAATTTTTTAAACTCTTATAGTTTTCCCATAGCGGCATGACAAAATCAGAATTTGTAAGTTACGGGAACATAGTAATAACAAAAACCTTACTTGACTGAAAACATTGAAAATGCAATTATATATTATGGGCCATATGCTAAACTATTTAAAAAGCCTCTTTGTCTTACTAAAAAGTGACATAATAGAGGCACGAGTATTTCGCGTGTTCATCTGGCAACAGCCTAGACTTCTCAGTTCTATACGTGTATCGGCTGAAGCAGAATATCCGTTGGCTTCTAACAGTACAAACGTGTAGCACGCGATATCCGCGCTACTTGTTTGCTTGTTTATAACTGGCTTGCAGTCGTCAAATGTGTGTACAAACTGCTCTCGTTTAATCACAGAAGTAGTGAAGTATATATTATTGACGTTCAACCTGACCTGGAATCAATACGCATAATAATAGCACCTCTAGACATTAATAAGGTAAATTGTAATAATTTTCGGATATTTTTAAGTACAAAGGAATTTCGTTGTGTGTTTATAAATATTTTTAGCATATGGTCTATAATACGTAATTTCAGTACAAATTATTGCATGCGAGTAAGTAACTTGGATATTATTATTCCATGTTCTCGTAACTTGCAAATTATGATTTTGACCTGCTGCTATGGGAAAACTACGAGAGTTTAAAAAAATTGCAATTGGAAAACGTAGTTACAAGTAACGTTTTTAAATCGAACAATGCGCATTACAAATATTAAATTATACATCTGTATTGTATTATTGCATTAAGGGCCTCGCCTAGCAAGCTTACAGCCACTGTGAAGCTAAGTTAGAAATATATATTCAAATTAATTACTTCTTCTTGAATTAGTTTTAAGAAACCCACGCAAATGGTACATGAACAGTGTTGTAACCAAGTTTATTATATTTTATGGTAAACTACTAGACGTATTTACAATCTGTTCACACATTTAAAACTATGCTTCTATAATTTAAAAATGCAGCACGTTTTTTTGGAACACGAATTTGAAGCACTTAGAAATAGTTAAAAATCAATTTTTATATTGTTGTGACTGAAAAAATAACACCCGGATTTGCAAAAAAAATAACACTAGGAATAGGCGTTTGACTTGACTGCAGGCTTTCTACTTTGAAAGTGTAGAGTTGCCGGATAAAACCCACGGGGAAAGGAGTATAACGAAAACCCTGCTCGCCAGTTTGTCGCGTAGCTGATAGAAGCGAAACAGGTATCGTCGAGTGTGGCAAACAGAACCTTATTACTCGTTTGTCTCCGCGCAACAAACGCAGGAAATTGCATTCTGTGTACAAGCCTCTTAAAACCAATCATCAAATCAATATGCACTCAATTGATTCTTCGCGAAACTTCTTAAAAATATATGCAGGGACACAAAGGGGAAGATATTGTTCATTATGGGGAGTATAAATTTTTTTACACATTAATGCATAAAGAAATTAAAATACATATATTTCAAAACTGTGTGTTTACAGTATATTTATTTTTGTACTAAAATTATATTTAGAATGCGCGACTATAAGTTTAGTAAGTAGAGCCTCTTTCTGCTAAGTAAGAGTTACGTTCTTTACTCTGTAGCTATAGTCACGACTTTGCTGCGGAAAACAAATCTGACAGTTTGATTTCAGAGTTTTATATAAAAGCTGTGCTTCATGGTTATTGGCAGCACATCTCTCACTTGAGTGCAACAATTATACTAAAGCTATTGTGACATCATACTGTTGTCATTTGCCAATAGAACCACAAGACAAGTGACAGTTCAAACATACACTCACTGACCTTGAAGCACAGTTGCATGTTTGTACGTAAAGCATCGAAACAAAATTTTGCAAAAATCTTTTTGCAACGAACTTTTAGATTATTGTAAATATACATATAATAATTTTAAACACAAAGATTTTTGTAAAAGTACAGAAATACGGGTGTATTTGTATATCAACGTATTTCAGTATAAATTGTATAGTAATTAATTTATTGCGTTAAAAAATTTTTACACTTAAAAATTATATGAAAATAGAAAACATCACTTACAGTGCGGATTGGTGTGTGCAGTCTATAAGCTACACAATGTCTTAGAAGTTAAAAGCTATAAGCGGTCCAGCATAGAACGAACAGATTTGAGATCCTAGTTGTTTTTCCGTTCCAGCTAACATATATATTCTTGTCTATGTTTACGTAAACAAGGCAGTGTAAGTAACAATCACAGTACATAGGCAGTGACTAGTAGTTTTCGTAAAAATATTTTTACACTACATTGTTCATTCTCGGCGTCGTGGCATTCTGCCCACTAATCACGTATACACCACTTTGTTCACTTTCGGCGAAGTGGTGTTCTGCCCACTAATCACATATACACCACTTTGTTCACTCTCGGCGTCGTGGCGTTCTGCCCATTAATCACGTATACACCACTTTGTTCACTCTCGGCGTCGCGCCGTGGCATTCTGCCCACTAATCACGTATACACCACTTTGTTCACTCTCAGCATCTTGGAGTTATGCCCAACAATCACGTATACACCACTTTGTTCACTATCTGTGTCATGGTGTTCTGCCCACTAATCACATATACACCACTTTGTTCACTCTCGGGGTTGTGGCGTTCTGCCCAACAATCACGTATACACCACTTTGTTCACTCTCTGCGTCGTGGCATTCTGCCCACTAATCACGTATACACCACTTTGTTCACTCTCGGCGTCGTGGTGTTCTGCCCACTAATCACATATACACCACTTTGTTCACTCTCGGCGTCGTGGCATTCTGCCCACTAATCACGTATACACCACTTTGTTCACTCTCTGCGTCGTGGCGTTCTGCCCACTAAGCACGTATACACCACTTTGTTCACTCTCTGCGTCGTGGTGTTCTGCCCACTAATCACGTATACACCACTTTGTTCACTCTCGGAGTCGTGGAGTTCTGCCCACTAATCACGTATACACCACTTTGTTCACACTCGGCATCGCGTCGTGGCATTCTGCCCACTAATCACGTATACACCACTTTGTTCACTCTCGGCGTCGTGGCGTTCTGCCCACTAATCAC
>PNEQ01046114.1:0-13094 GCA_003012365.1 Medauroidea extradentata
GTGAATATCAACTCTCTATCCCGAAGGGTTCGATAGATATCGATAGTTGATTGGAAACACATTTAAGGTCTTTTCACCCCCTTAAATGTTAAATTTCGAAAAATCCTTAAATTGGCCAATATGCATTTTTACGAGTTTCCTATTAAAGTAAAAATCACGATGATAGGCCGTCGGGTTCGAGCTCTATCGACGTTTCTTCAGAAACACATTTCACCCCTTTCACCCCCTTAGAGGTCGAATTTCGAAAAATCCCTTCTTAGTGCTCGCCTACGACCTGAAGGGAACCCCCACAAAAAATTTCACGATTCTAGGTCCAGTGGTTTGGGCTGCAGTTTGATATGTCAGTCAGTCAGTCAGTCAGTCAGTCAGTCAGTCAGTCAGTCAATCAGTCAGCTTTCATTTTTATATATATAGATTACAAAATGCGGCTGCGAGAAAATGTAAATCTATAGTTAGTATTTTTAATGCTTCTACTGATATTTTGACGCACTGTATTTACTAATTTTTAAGTCAAAAAAGAGAATCAAATGCGTAAATAAAACATTTATAAAACCTGACATCCCAGAAAAAAAGTAAAGTAGGGTAAAAAAAACGCCAGCCAGCGAATGTAAAGCTTGTGTTAAGTCCAACTATACAAATTAAAAAAAAAATCAGTTTTGGCAGAAATGTTCTTTCCGCGCGCGATATCGACGTTCGAGACTGCAGACAGATTCAATGGGTAGTGATGGCGTGACAGTGTAACAAAGATAGGCAAAGTGAGATCAAATTATCGTCGACAGCCTGGTCACTAGATAAGGTGACACGCATCTTTGCACATGGAGAGAAACTTTTAGAGGAATCTGCCACGGTTTTTTGTTAAGGAACTACCCCAGCATTGAATTGAAGCAATTTAAAGAAACAACAGAAAACCGAAACCAGGATTGCCAGAGTAGTTTCGTAAACAACATATTTACGAACACGCTGCAACACATTCGAGGCGCGTGGTACGAGCCTACCTCTAGCCAGAGCATATATATACGTATTTACATGTTCAATTATATTAGCGGTATCTCAGTCACCTACATGTCACGATATCGCTTTCGGACGAAAACTATTTTCTGCGACCATATAAAATAAATATGGTTCAGGATTTAAAACGTAGAAAAAAATATATGTTTTCGAGTGTTTTTTGAGAATGCAAATACTCATTTGTTCATAGTTTTCAGGGTAATAAAAAAAAGTTTAAACGATACTATAGCAACGTATGTTGCGCCGAGACGAACAAAACAGTGGTAGCATATGTATGTATAGGTTAGACAGGTAGTGAGCTAAATCTAATATAATTTAACTTATAATTCTTGTCCTTGTTTCCACCAGACCTCTGAGGTAGGCTTTCACAATAGTGCAATGCCTCAAAATACAGTACAGGAAAAATATAGCTACTTTATCTAGAGTGGGGGCAGCGGTGGCCGAATGGTCAAGCCATTCGCCCCCCACCAAGGCGATCCGGGTTCGATTCGCGACGAGGTAGGTCCCCGGATTTTCGCATAAGAGAATCGTGCCGGACGATGCTGTTGGTCGGCGGGTTTTCTCGGAGAACTCCTGTTTCCCCCGTCCCTTCATCGCGACGTTGCTCCATACTCACTCCATCTCCCCACCCCTCCCCCTCCTCGATGCTAAGTGCTGAACAAAATTTCTTCATTCACACATCGCGAGGAATCGGATCGTAGTATTATGGAACTGGATGTGCTTGCAAAATTAATGCAATACACGACTTTCCTTTGTCTAATTTCTTCTATTCGAGTTCTTGTATGCTTTGCGCTTTCTTCTATAACTAGGCTTCCTTCCTATGGTCTTTTATAAAATCTGATCAATTGAAAAGCTCCCGAATTAAACCATCTTATAGGCTTTTACCAGAAACTTTTCTCACGGATCTTCAGAAGCGTTCATTTGGGATGCTCTCCACATGTCGTACTATCTTGTCTTTTGCCAAGTTTTGGAAGAAACTCATTCCATATCTTGTGAACATATTCATCGTACATTGGTTATATCTAAAGAAGAAAAGGTTCTTTACAATCCCCTATCTTCTTGGCGAGCCATTCTAAAATGTATTGCTTTTTGAGGCATGGTAGTTATATGTTCCGCCTTGGCGTCACAGACCTTACATAGCGATGAACCGACCATTGTAAACTCACGTGACTGTGGGTAGTTGAACACTGTAACTGCTCATTGTGAGTACCTTGCAGTTTGAGGTCCAAGTACATTTTCGGCTACACACGGCGGCCAAGCATATCAACTGCTCATTGGCCATGCCGAAACATACAACCCTTCTGCATTTAGCAGCGTGGCTATACAGGGCAGCGTGGGCGTTCATTAAAATAATTAGATCGTGTGTGCTTTCCCTTCACTCCGCCCGCAAACTTTCATCGCGTGGGCACGGTTGCCGGTGAAACGCGATGACTTAATATGAACACTGCGCAAGGTTGCAGGAAGAAACTGGCTACTTGGCGTGTCTTCGCTGCACGGACTCAACGATATCGCAGATGAATGCTGCGTGTCTACAACACACAACAATTCAACAACTCTCTTAGGAAGCGCCATAACATTACCACTGCCGGGAACTGGCACTAATCACTTTTGGAACACGCAATCCACAGATAAATACAGGCGGAGTGTAAATATAAAACGACACAGTTGTGTTTTACATAACTGGCACGATAAACTTAAGATATTTCAAAAGCACAAATACTGTTCATTTTTCAATATTTATAGGATTGGTGAGAATTATGTATTTTGATTTTAAAGTTGCGATAACGCGCACGATTAATTTATGAACACATTAGTTGTATAATGTGCATCTAAATTTTTAGAAATTATTTTAACTCAAGCTCTCTAGAAAATATTTTTTACGGCAACTACAAAATGGAATGTAGGCCTCCAAACAAAATGTGGTTCTTTCTTATGGTAATTAAGGAGATGGAAACTAAAACGTCGTGAGATATGTGGAATTAAATTGAAAATTATTTTTCCGTTAAGGTAGTAAAATAGTTGTAAAATAATTTTGTCACAAAAGAAAAAAAAGTCGATACAGACCAACTTTTTACAAATAATGATATGTAAAATCAGTAATATACGTACCTGAAGTAATTAGTGAAGTTTCTATTTCCAATTCCCTCTTGTGAATTATGACTGAAAACACACCATCTGAAGCGGGACTTCTCAAAATGTGTGTAAACTTCTAAAATCCTCGCAAACGCAATTGCAACTACCAATTTGGTGTCACGACAATTAACTTCAAGTAATCGTACTGGACACTCTACAAGGCACAATTTGCAGTCTAACAATTCTTCTTTCTGTATTCAACGCACCTGCATTCTTAAGGAACCTCCCTAGACAGACTGTGTTTGTATGTGTGAGGCAGGAGCGGTAAGAGTGCCATCAACCGACGTATGTTATGCATTATCAGCTATCCGCGCAAGCCACTCAGCTGGCGTGCAATGTTTTACTATTATCTTTTTTTCTATGGGACTTTAAGCGGTGACCACATTATTTTATTTATGGGCAGCGTGGATCAAAGTCGGACGCTTGTTTCTACAATTATGTACTTTGAAATGCGATTGTTAATTTTCCAGATACGGAAGTTTGAAGACATTTTTTGCCGTTCTGAGGGCCCAGAAAATAATGTTTCTAGTAAACGTGCCGAATTGTTAAAACTATAGCGACATAGTCTGACGTGTGTGTTCTTTTCGTAGATATACAGATACAATATCTGTTAAATAGTTTCGTCAAAAAGAATAGTTGTAACACGCTGCAACGCATTTGAAGAGCAGGCAGGGAGACCCCTTTGGGTCGCTGCCTAACCGAGAGACAAGACACGAGCAAGGATAGGGATTTACATGTTAAGTTATATTCGGAGAAGCTGAACCATTTCTTATATCTCGTTTGGACAAGAACCATTTTCTACATTACGGTAAGAAAAATAGCTTAAAAAAGAGTTCTGGTTACTGAAAAAAAAGCCACACCACACTACTGCAGGCACGAAATTGACATAGAAATTAAAATAGATAGGGTTATAATAGGTTGGATTCATCTATTATTTATTCGATACAGCTTCCGAACAAGTATTTACTAAAATGACTCGTACATCAACTCACCCACAAGTAAAGAAACCTCGTTGACATGCCCACAGATTCACGCAGATCCGGACAATTTATATATCATACAGCCAATCAGAAGGCATGTTTTTCTTCCGAATGAGCATTAAAGAAAGATTATCTCTTCACATACGAATAGGAAAATGCGCGCACTTAATAAAGAATATACTGAACAATATGCGGGCGTGTGAACAATCTTAAAGTTTAAAGTTGTACACCGGTCCCGAGAGGAGGAAGGGTCCAGTCATTGTAGATCACTGCGTTTTCTGTACCGTTTCAGTTACTGTCAATATTCAACATCTGAATGCAGTGTTAAATCACAAATGTTCGTTTATCAAAGATTGGTATGAAACGGACGAAATACGCGGGCCAAAAATACGAAATAACAAAAGGGCTTCGAAATTTCTGTCGCTGGCCGTGGACTGGCGACAAATGCGAATACGACGCCCACTTGCTGGAAATGTTTGTTTACCTTGCCATCAGGGAAAAGTGCGGAACTTCGGCGTGGGGCGGGGGGCAGCATCGCCCGGCCGGAAATGCCAGCACCTGACTCGCGGCCTCTCTCTCTCTCTATCTATCTCTCTCTCTCTCTCTCTCTCTCTCTCTCTCTCTCTCTCTCTCTCTCTCGCCCCGCCCAACGCCCCAACATCCAGACGCCGCGCCGCCACAGGACAGTTGCCCGACTACAAACTCGTCCAGAACACTCAGATATGCGCTTAGTGCTAATGAAACACGTACTGAAAATAACGAGCACAAACCATTTTGCGGAGTGTGTTTCGATAGGTTTATGCGGAAATGAGTTCTATGACGCCACAATTTACAAAAACTGACGTGCACATTGGTGATCATGTTTGGCTACTGGAAATGTGAGTCCTCATAAGGAATGCCTTTTTACTGATGCGGTTTTTGGACTGTTGAGAATTATGTGCTAATAAAATACATTTACTTCACATATTTAATTATATTTCGTAAAAAAAAAAAAGGATTGGACATAGCAAAACCATACCACAGAGTGTTATTTATTTCCAAACAAATACTCCACCGTGTAGTTTATTGAAGGACATGCAATAAATGTAGGTGAAATATACTGCACAAGTGACAAATTTGAATATAGGCTTAATAACTGTAACTTGTAACACACATGTAACACTGGACTGCTAGAACGTTCCACGCATGGTGTTTACTATGGTTGTTAACAAGAAAGAAAATATTACAACCGAAATCACGACGCGGTAATAATAATTTTCACATGAATAACGTCTGAAATATTGATCTTATATAAATTGCACACCCGTTAACGCAAAAGCAACAACAGCGTACTTTGTATTTCGGCTGTAAGCGACTAGCGCAATTCGATATTTGAATGCATTGATTTCGATTACCAGCCTCCATATTATAAAAGGATATTTTGACGCGCATATTTGTGCAAGGGGATATTTGAAAACGTGGAATCTACGCATCTAGGAACATATTTTGTAATTATTTTGATTTAAACAAATTGACTATTCTATTGAAATCTAATTATATTGTTTTTTAAAACAAATATTTGTTACTAACGTATTTTATTACAGGCCAATTTTTTCACGGATAATAACAGGTGGAGAAAGGTTGCACACCATCTGCGACGAGAATACGTAGTCAAGAGTTGCTTTTGCTGCCGTAGCAACGTCACCCAACTCTGAATATTGCAGTGTAGTAGGCCCGGTTACGAATTACAACGCGATCATACTAAGTCCGCTGTCGAATCCAGTGGAAAAGGAGAAACCTGCTTCTCTACGAAACTAATCTTGTTGCGTTGTGTATATTCGTACTCAGGTCGCAGACCGGTCGGCCATTCGTTACAAGATGTGTTCGAAGGGAGGCTAGAACCCTGTCGAGAGGCGAGCAAGAGTAGGTTCTGGAGAACGCATGCTGCCAGGTCCGGACCGCGCAAGTAGTAGTTTAATAGCACGTTAATTACATCTACAGCAGAACGATAGTATTGCACGTGTCGATACCGAGAAAAAAAAGGACTGAAGTTCATTCAGGTGCCGTGGTGTACTTTTTTTCTTTACCTCAAGTGAGTGATTTTGGTCAGCGCTTAACTTCGAGGTCTCTAGCGTTGGTGAGTGGTCACATGATGTGAGTATGGAGCGACGTCGGAATGAGGGGTCGGGGGAAATGGGATATCCCCGAGAAAACCCGCCGACCAATGGCATCGTCCGGCACGACTGCTGCATGTGAAAATCCAGGTTCGACCACGCAGGGAATCGAACCCGGATCGCCCTGGTTGGAGGCGAATGGCCACCGCGGGCCCTCTTTGCCACAAGAAAGCTGAGCGTCGAAGCCCTAAATATACAATTTTTAGCTCTTTTCACGATTTCTCCCCTCTTTAATGACTTACGTTGAAAGCGTTGTAACGGTAATATGACAAACATAATTTTCTTCAAGGAAACTGACTGCTGTCCTCTCGCAAGTCATACTTGTTTTATTTTATGTCCTAGTCTTCTTACGTCTGGCATAACAACTCAATGAAATAAAAAAAATAGTTGGTCTGACCGGGATTCGAACCCACGCCCAGCAGTAATAGTATATCTGTGCAGCGCTGTTGAACGCAAGAGAGGACTAACTCCTAGCTCCGTGCAGTGTTGCCATATTGTGTACGGAAAAAATTGTCTTACAACATTTTGCCTCTTACATTATCGTCTCCAATTAAGCCCAGGATTTGCGTGGTGTGCTTCTTATATATTATTATACTCGCAGGGTGTCCAGAAACGGTCGTATTATAAGCACACCACATGAATCCTGGACTAAATTGGAGACGAAAATGTTACTGGCCAAAAATTATTGTACAACATTTTGCCACTAACATTTTCGTCTCCAATTTAGTCCAAGATTCGTGTGGTGTGCTTATAATACGATCTTTCTGGACATCCTGCATATGTGTGTGTGTGTTTTTCGTCTTATTTTTCGTGAGAAATTACGCCTCCGAAATACGTTCTCTTTGTGAGAAACAAACGGCATATTACTAACAACTGAATTTTTTTTTTTTTTAGAAAATTTACAAATCGTCTACCATGATTGTACAAACATAACGCAGTGGCGTAAAACTTAGCAGAGTTGTTAAATTCAATTTGAAGATACATTATTTTTAGTTTATACATGAGACCTTTTGCCAAAATACTATCGCTATATAGGTCATTCGGATTAAAGTAAGCACAAAAGACTTTACCTTTGAAAAAAATCATTAGCCGTTACTGCATATTAGTCAACATTAACAATAGTTACATTATCGTTTGTATGGTTGGTAGCGAATCTCAGCATGTAGTTCCCTGTATTTTCTAATTTGAATACAGCATTAGTGAAATAACAACAAATGCAATCGACCTCTCTGTATACCAGATACTTAAAATTTTTATTATGATATTGACATACCTACTGACTGTGTAAGTTTACTTGATTAGCGCCACCACAAAGTGATTAAACCGCCCGCTGAATTCAAAATTGTCGTCGACACATTACCGCTAACGCTCGGGCCACAGAGGTAGTTCAAAATTCAACCGACAGGTGGCACCAGAGTTAGGTTTTCTCCGACGCCGCTTGGCTTCACTCGCTTAAAAGCGAGTTGAGTCAGGAGTGTGTTTGTCGTTGCGTAATAAATATAAGTCTCTGATAACACGTTCAAAATTATTAGAAGTACCTGTTTATGAATATCATTGCTAAATTATGTGAAGTCATTAGTAATGTGTAATGTGTTATGTTTTACGATCGTCAACCTAAGCACATGGAATTAGAAATATCAGTTTTTCCCGGTTTCACACATTAAAGAAAATACGTTTTTTTATATTGTTTTTGTTGATTGCGTTGTTTTCGTTCATGGCAGTATGCAGAACGGAACTTGAATTCTTGAATTGCGTGTATCGTATGTGTTTAGTGGCGATTTTGAATTACATATTAATATACTAAGCATGCATTTACGAGATACGTAACGGAAACAGTGTGTGTCGTAATCAATTATAGTCTGTCTCACATAAGAATTCCATTTTTTGACAGTTCTGAAGACTATCATGTGTACAAATTTCTACGGGAAAATACCTTAAATTTTGATAAACTGCACAGTTTGAGAGCCAGCTGAGTGTGTTTGCGCAAAAGTCACTTGCGTCAGAGGACAACACAGCTTATTTCATGGAAACAACTGTAAAAAGAAATGCCAATACAACTGTCAAAAACTGGAATTCTTACACGAGACAGACTATAGAGTAGATGCAGAGAAACCAGTGTTATATATATATATTACATACATCGCCCGTTAATTGAATTAGTTGGTATTATAGATAACATTTATTGCAGCAGTGTAATGGAAATGCAAACATTGTACAAGCCTATATAAATAAAAGCACGTGGCAATGTTTATGTTTACATGCGGCGGAATTATAACTGGCAGAAAATAGAAATTAATCAGGGCTTTTTTGAGTGCTCACTTTATCCTGAATCATCTATACAGACGAATGGGCCGAGATAACATTGTTTTAGGAACATTCATTACGTTAAAACAGTGACAACAATGTCTGGAGGAAGATGTTACAATCTGTTCTGCAGGAATAACGCAGTTTATTTCCTTCAACAAAATAAATAATTAATTCCACATTCAGTTGCTGGAGAAACAATACGGATAGTTTTGATAGGCAAGCTTGATTACTGTAATTATATTAACAGGTAAGCGGGCCTAATATCTCGTAGACAGCAAGGTAATTAAAGACGGTGACACAGCTTGGCATGACAGAGACTAGCAGACGAGTAAGCCATGGCCTCTGTTTATGAACTATCCTAGCATCCGCCTGGAGTGATTTTGAGGAATTATGGAAAACATAAATAAAGATGGTCGGAGCCAGAGCTATAACCCGGTTCTCCGGAATGCGAATGCAAACGTGTTACCTTTGCGCCACCACTGGCCCTATTTTAGCAGAATTATGGTATCTACGCAACAATACTCGAGCAGAAATGTAGATTTTTCCACATTTATGGCTGGACAAGTAGTGCCGTCATCGCTTTCGTAATTCCACTTCCTCTTTCTCTGCGACAGGTTTTCGTGGTTGCAGGCGAATACGAGGAGGAAGTGGATAGCAGAGGCGCAGCAGCCATGTTCGTCCAGAGACTTTGTCTTCCTTGTGCGACGAGAGTTGTTTACGTCAGGATAAACACTTCACATATCGTAGAAGCACATAACATGCTTACCTCATAGTGGGTTTTTTCCGTTCTCACGCGAACTAAGTTACAAGTCAGTGATACAAACCTGTAGGAGTTAATTTTCCCGACTTTTATTATTAATTGAATAATTTATATCGTGTGTTTGTACTATTCGAGCTTGCATGAATATGTCTCCCCTTTATCAATGCCAAAGCATGACTTACCCCCGCCCCCTTCATTCCGGCACAGCTTCAAATTCATCTTATGTCACCCCTCACCAGCGCTAAACTCGCAAGCTGCAGAAGTATACGATATTAAGAGAAAATGTAACAGTAACATTCACATGTATCATCTTTATTTTTTACACCCAACGTCTTCTTAAATCTACACACTTACGAGTTTACTTTCAGACCCTTCCTTTAATACTGAAGGGGAGACGGGAAGGGAGACAAAAGAAGAGACTTAGACGTTAGTTAATATTTAATTGAAAATTATCTCTTTAGTTGTAACAATGATACAAACCAATGGACGGCAATTTCCCAAATAATCTCCTCTTGCACGAAAAAATACAGACTTATTTATCATAATTCTGAAAATGAATCTGTTAATGTGGCTGCCAGATGGACGTTATTTGCGTGCTCGAGGCCTAGAAGAACGGAGCGCCTAAGGACAACATCGCACACGCATCACGCCTCATTATAACCTCTAGGCGCAAGTAAGTGAGATGGCGCGCAGTCTTCTCGAGAATAGGTCGCCTCTACGATAGTCAGTGGTCAACTATCAAATAACGCAATATTACAGGTAGAAGTGTAAAAGGTCTGCGTCATGATTTGCGTACCTTAAATGGACCGTAAGAGCACCAGAACTTTTTGGACCCGAGAAAATAAGCCCTTAACTACAGTGGAAGACAAACTAGAGTATACATTCATTTTACGATCTTTTATTGTTATTCATAGGTAAACATTATTTAAGAACGTCAAATAATTTTCGAATAAACGTCTATGACCTAGTTCTGCACATCGCTCGGTGGCCAGGCCATCTTAATACGAGTTTCTAAAATATCCTTTTACGTATTCGCAAAATAGGGTAGTCGCTAAATTTTTTCAGCCAACCTTACAGGACTTTTTAAACGGCCCTTTTCATCGGAATAACTCCTTTGTAATTTTAATTTACGTTGTACTATTTCGTATTTGTTGTCAAGCTGTCAGTACCAAAAACACTGTTTAGTATTTACTGTAACGATACTTAAGGCAGTTCATTTTACTTTATGTTTAAACAAACCTACTGCATGTCCATTAAGTACAGCAGCCTGTGATTGCATTTATTATAACCCGTTAAATGAATATTAAACTCACAACAAAACACATTCACTCAACATCAAGTTTACTATACTTTCACAATATCTTAATAACATGACAGAACTCAAACATGCTGGTAATATTACAAGTCCACGACCACCAATCCACTACTCTGAAGCCAGTCACCATCTCGGAACTACGTTATGTAACTTTCAAAAACACAGAAAAATGTAAAGAATACTACTTCCAACATACTAAGTCTATATTGTCAATAAAATTTTCAACATTCGTCGATACCAGTTCGTTTGACGTTAAAATGCAAACCCCAATAGACCACTACAGGTTTTTAGTGTTAAAATCGGTCTGACCAAATTTAACCAGCAACTTTAGTAATATAGAACTCTTTTGCGAACTCGCAAGCTTCCTGTACCATTTCAAGTCGTCCCTAGCTGTGTTATAGAAGTGGCAATTGGCCGGTTTAAGCACAGAGGGTTGAGGGTGTGGAGCCGTGGAGCCACTGATGATGCAATCAACATGGCCGCCGTGACGTCACTGTCCGCCATCTTGGATTACGTCACTGTCCGCCATCTTGGATGACGTCACTGTCTGCCATGTTTGCTGACGTCACGTCCACCATCTTGTTTTTGGATTTTCCAAATTTGGATTTTCCGAATTTGACTTATGATTTTCAAATTTGGTTTTTTTCGACTCACTTGTTTTTCCCGCTCGTCGGCTGGTACGCAGCCGCCATGTTTGTTTACGTCGTCTGCTTGTGACGTCACATTTTTTTTTCGACTGTCATTAATTTTTGTCTGCTCGTGACATCATGATTCCATCGTTGGCTGCTAGGCAGTGCTGCAGTCGCCATGTTTGTTTTCTTCATCGTCTGCTAGACGGCGCTAGTGTAGCCACGATTGTTTTCTCCGACGTCTGCTAGGCGGCACTGCTGTCGTGTGCTGGGCGAAGCCATGTTTGTTCCAACGTTTACTTCTGACGTTGGAAGGTAGAGTGCGCTGGTGTCACTGCAGGTAAGGGCCAAGTTCCAAGTGTCTGTGTATGGGGAATTGAACCTTATGATTTTTTAAAGTTCAAAGTGAACTAAAAAATCCTTTGCCGGGTGTGGGACCCGATCCATCAACCCTTGGGTTAGCAGACATGCGCTCTAGTCGACTGAGCTATGGATACATTGGTGATGACGGTAGTTTAAATGTGGTATACATAAAAATAACTTTTCGTAGTAGAAAAATATTAGATTTAATTTAATATGCTAATACGATTTTATGTACAATTTATTTCTTATATCATACACTACTTTTAAAATTTTTTTTATAAAAAAGTTTTCCTTTAATAATAATTCCTTCTAACATAGTTACTTAATAAGATTTTATTTAAATTATTTCTTATAGCATAGATGAGGTAATTGTTATATAAATATGTTCCTAAAGCATAGTTATGTCTTAAAACACAGTTATTTAGCTATGCGTTGTAAGTTTAAAACAAATTAAGAGATTTTAAAGGCCGCCCGCCCGCACGCACGCATGTAATGTTTTATTCTGTCCTATTTTAGTTTTTTACGCATATACACGACCTCTTGTCAGTTTCTAAGCATAGGTACTGATTATTTCAAAGCAATTTGACATATTTCTACGAGATTCAAAACGCTGTCTCTTATTTTAAGTTGATATGACTAAATACGCGCTCTGTCAGTTTTTAAGCATAGTTCCCGATTATTTCTAAACTATTATTCATATGTCTATGAAATTGAAAATGCAGACACTTGTTTAGATACAGAATAAGTTAATATGACTAGATTAAGCGCTTTGTCAGTTTTTAAGCATAGTTCACGATTATTTCCAAACTATTTGTCATATGTCCATGAAATTCAAAACGCAAGCACATATTAAGTACCAGAATAAGTTAATATGACTAGATACATGCTTTGTCAGTTTTTAAGCAAACTTCTCGATTATTTCCAAACTATTTGTCATAGCATATGTCTATGAAATTCAAAACGCACACACATATTAAGTACCAGAATAAGTTAATATGAAACGATTAACGCTTTGTCAGTTTTTAAGCATACTTCTCGATTATTTCCAAACTATTTGTCATATGTCTATGGAATTCAAAACGGAAACACATATTAAGTACCAGAATAAGTTAATATGACACGATTAACGCTTTGTCAGTTTTTAAGCATACTTCTCGATTATTTCCAAACTATTTGTCATATGTCTATGGAATTCAAAACGGAAACACATATTAAGTACCAGAATAAGTTAATATGACTCGATTAATGCTTTGTCAGTTTTTAAGCATACTTCTCGATTATTTCCGAACTACCTGTCATCTGTCTATGAAATTCAAAACGCAAACACATACTAAGTACCAGAATAAGTTAATATGACTAAATACGCCCTCTGTCAGGTTGAAAGCATAGTTCTCGATTATTCTCAAACTATTTGACATATGTGTAGGAATTTTATAGTGCGGACAC
>PNEQ01046117.1:0-27459 GCA_003012365.1 Medauroidea extradentata
ATATAAACTATATATATATATATATATATATATATATATATATATATATATATATATATATATATATATATATATGGGTAACCTGATGTTTGAAATTATGACAGAAGTCAATCCAGATTATGTGACGGTGGGAATTTAAAAAAAAATAGTAATTTTCAGATGCTACCAGAATTTAATACAAAAAAAATGGTGCAAAACTCCGTCTTTCTTTAGAGCACCATGCAACAACCATCCCCATGAGTATTATTTATAAGTTATGAGTATAAACGTTTCATAATGCTATGTAAACTTTTTTTTACTTCAATTTTTGATAGGGTGCACCCAAAACAAATATGTCTTGCTTAAAAACTAAATTACATATTTTAGTGGCACATCAACAATATTGATAATATATTGTTATAACATATTTTTAAGAATTTACTATCATTATACTCTTCGTTTTGGATCGCCGTGATTTTTTATGGTATTCAAAAGTGAGCAAGACGAATGTAAAAAAAAAAAACTAAATGTTCTTAATGACTTTACTTTCCCGACGACAAAATCATGCTGCATGCAAATTGAAACAGAAGGATGGCTTTCCTGTAAGTAGTATAGATAAACACCCGGTCAAGATGACATCTGGACTGACGAGACTTATCCGCCAAACATGTTAACTGCCTCTCACTTCACATCACATCACAGGAGCCGAGAATCAACAGAAAGAGTGGTCATATTCGGGAGGGTTAACCACGCTGAAACGAGAAATTAACCCAACAGAAAAATTAATACAGCAAAACAACACATATCAAATCGAAAGGGAATATAAAACACAACAAATTACACTTACCAAGGCGGTGATAGAACAACGATCACCACATACTAAGTGGATTCAAAATACAGAAAATCACAAAGATGGCTTGGTTACTACATGGTCGATATTTGCAGAAGAAAGCGGAAATGGTAGCTTTCGCGTATATAAATAAATCGGGGAGATTGAAAAAATGCATGGCCATTCAATAGATCAAATAATCATGCAGCACTCGTGAACAAAGTAATGGAACAATATCAAACACAACTAAATATTCATTCTGATTGTCAGAAATTATTTTTAGTAACAAGAAAATCTGTATTAACACATACATTATAAAAAAAATAATAATTACGACACACTGTCAACATTCAAAATATGTTTACAAATTTCTGCACTGCCATCTATTGTTACCAAATCAAACACATTTACTAGAGAGACAAAATGTTGTACTACTAAGTCCACGCAAACATTGTACAGAGTCCAAATGTAAAGTAAAATTTATAATTTACAAAAATGCATTATTATTCATCTATAATATCCTAATTATATGTACAAATTTATTTTGAAATAAACTAAATAGCCTCTTGCAGAACTTCAAATGTAACGTAATAATTTATCGCCCTTCTTTAAACGTAATTAATTACTATCATATTAACATTATTTAAGGTCCAAAAGTTTTCATAAAATCCTGTCAAGATGCAATGGTAAGCCTCAACACTGTGACTAATATAATGGGGTCACATACGAGATTACTCAACATAAAATATATTCAAACAGTATTTTACGTAACATTGATTCAACCCATATTTAAAGTTTCTCACCATAGAATGGAAATTCTTACAAAAAAATATCATACACTTATTATACAACTAAGTTGGATAGTACCACAACCAATTATGTCTCAAACGAGAAAGGTGACAGGGCTTTGCTAAATAATAATAATAATAATAATAATAATAATAATAATAATAATAATAATAATAATAATAATAATAATTTGGCAGAAGGCAAATTACAAAAAAACACCACGTGCCACACTAATTGCACAGTACATAGGTTCATTAGAAGCCCTAGAAAATTATTTCACATAAATAACAAAGCTGAAAGTGCACAATGAGCAAGTCTCGTCCTGTCAGGTGAACATAGAGGGTCTCACTAAGCCAGCAGCTAATTAAGAGGCAGATTGTATAGGACAGTGACGTATATCGTGCAGGGTTACCTACACGCCAACATGAAGCACACGTGAGATGAAGACACAGGCTAACGACGTCTCCCACGTGCCCCACACCAGGAAGTGAACCCGCACCACCGAGCTGGAAGACAAGTAGAGGCGCTGAAGTTGCGACATATATTTCTACACCTAACTGTTTCAATATCTTACATACAGCTAAACAGTTCTGCTTCGCTGTCAGTGATAGGATGTTTTAAATCTCAGGCGTCTTAGTGTTCCAACCGCAAATCGCGAAATAACAGACGAGAGGTGTGACTCTAACCTTTTTCTGATTGGCTCAGACGAATAAGCCACGGATCTACACTAAGTGACGCTGCCAATATTAATGAAGGAAGTAGAGCTGCAGATGTGCGCGTCAAACACCGAAACAAGCTGGTGAATAAATATTTGCGATAAAATACAGACTCCCTAGTTTTTGCCACTACAAATTCTCCCCCCCCCCTTACACACACACAACCCCCTTCCCCTTCACCACACCACACGCACGCACATACACACATGACGGTGTGAGCCACAACAACAAACACGTCAAATGAAATCTCCAGGTTTCTGAAAGTGGATGTAGAAAAAACTATAAATATGAAATCCTGAAATAGTTTCTGTCGAGTATATCAGCAAATATTTTGCCAGAAAGACGCGTCCGTTTTGTGTAATTTCGTAGATTGCAATGAAATGTACTACATGTCGGAGTCGCATATTATTTCTCAGAAATTCTCCACTAAGACACAATATTTGCTGGAAAACAGTTGGGAAAGGTGTTCCCAGTATTGCTATTTTTTTTTTTTTTCATTTCACACAACAGCGCCGACAAAGTTGCTACTATATTTTATGCAGAAAATTGTTGTTTTCGAATAGATGGAATTGACAGCAAAGTGAACGTGTGTAAGGCCATGTATTTGTCTTGAAAGCCTGACCCGGTGAAGGCAGAAGAGGAGAGGTTGCTCTCCAATTGGAGATCAACAGAATGAGAGTCAGATTGTAGAAGAACAAGACATTCGAGAGTCTGTTGCGAGCGCTTGGTCATGCTTACTGCAAGCTAGAAACCAATTGTCTTCTTTCGCTCTTTTATTACTCTCTTACGCCTCTGTCTTCCTTGCACTTGTCTGAGCAGAATCTTCCTCCTCCCTCCTCTCCACACAACATAGTGACAGAACACTGCACGCGTATTCGTGAAGATGCCAATTGATTCCATGTACGAACATCCTTATTTCTAGTTTCTCGTGGATTTATTAAATTACTCTAGGCGAATTCTTTAAATATAATTTGTCACGGGCCATGGCGCAATCCCTATCACGTGTACTTCCTCTTTCCCTCTAACCAAGGACGTGTGGTGTTCGAGGACAATAAATACGTCAAACAAAACACACACGATTCCTTTAGCTGACACATTAACTTTCGTTGCTGGTGTTTCTGAGTTACAAATGTCAGCTATGACAGTTACTCGTAATTAATGACCACTGATTTTCGTGAAAATATTTCCACACCAATCAGATTCAGTGCATTACGTGACCTCTGCTGTTGTCTTCATTGTTATTGTCAGCATTCTACTCTACCAATCAATAAATCAGAAAAAGTTAACTTAGACACCACTCCCCTCTAACTTACAGTAAAACGTCACGACACGTAGCATATAAAACAGCCAATCAGTGAGCATGGAGGAGAGCTGCAGATACACACGTTATACACTGAAACAAACTGGAGCAGAAATATTTAAACCAAGGACATAGTTTCCTACTAATAATTTACAATGTGATGAGAACACTCTAGTAATAGTCTGCAGTAGTTGGCTGTATTATTATATAACTGCATGCCAGCAACAACCAATACAGAGAAGAGCTACTTCTGTGCGTGTGTCAACATCCGGCATTGTACAACACTGGTAATGAGTCTCTATTCATAATCATTTCATATCAGCTATATTATACTGGGGATAATACGTAAATAAATAAAAGTTAAATTAAACCAAAACCACAGGGGCTTAGATAGTTCACTGTTTCTACTGCGTCAAGCAGTAACATGACATTTACTTACCAATCATAAATACGCAAACAACAAAATAGAAAAATACAATCAGCCTGTGGATTAACAATTTGAATATTTTTGTTGTCAACAGTGCGATAGCATTTCTATATGTTAACACTGAAGAAAACAGCTGCAGTCGGTTATTCACAAGGCATTTGTGCTTGCACAATGCATTTTCTTTTAGAAGTATTTCGTTTATTGTAATCGTGAAACTTACGAGTGCCTAGAGGGATAGTAGAGATGTTCAAGTTAAGATATGTGAGATACTGCACTCAAACACACACAAACAATATAATCAAAGTTCAAACAAGAAGTTACCGCCAGTATAACTGGTAACCCTGCTTTCCTCAAAGTGCGTGCAAATTAACCCTCAAAGTTAACATCGATTACGTAATCTGGGAATATTAACTTATAATATTGATTTATACGAAAAATATTTCCTATGATACGCGATACTATATTAAAAATATAAAAATGGCTGTCATTTTGGAAATACAAACACACGATGAACTAAATATCTAAATTCAACTCAGCTAGCATGTAGTATATTTGTGCAAAATTTTGTGAAATTCTGGAAAGTATTTCCTAAGATATGGAATAATATTCTAAAAATATGTAAATGACCACCAATTGGAAACTGTTCTAAAAATATAAAAATAGCCACCATTTTGAAAATATGAACATAGGATGAACTAAATACATAATATATTTAAATCTGCTATGTATGTAGTATATGTGTACCAAGTTTGAAGGAAATCTTAACAGTATCTTTAAAATGTGTGATACTATGCTAAAAATATAAAAATATCAGCCATTTTAAAAAATATTCGAACAGGATGAACGAAATACACAAAAGTCAAGTCAACTTTTTATGTATGTGTGTACCAAGTTTGATGAAATTCTGAAGTACGGTGCCTTAGATATTAAGCTTGATCGAAAAATGTTAAAATGGCCGCCGTTTTGAAAATATTCGTAAACGAAATATATCAAGGTCAGATTTCAATGTATTAAACGTGTACAAAGTTTGATAAAATTAGGTTCACCCGTTCAAAAGTTTTTAGGAACACACACTGATACATGCACCTAGGTTACACACACACGCACATACATACACACACATACACACCTACACACATACACACACATACACACACATACACACAGAAAGGTGATCTCATAAGCCTACTTTTTCCTTCGAAAAGTAGGCTAAAAATTCGAAATCAGGAAGAAAACCACTATGTTAGGAAAACCTAACGAATGACGTGTTTATCCACTGTGACTGGATCGCTACAAGTAAGCAGCATCTAATGAATGAGTGATTGAGGGATTGAGATCGTGACTTAACAACGAGCTCTAGCTGGTGAGGGTGATGTGACGTGTGCATGTGAGATTCAGATAACGCGCACTGATCTTTGCTACAGACTCCCCACCAATACAATTACATATATTCACCTTTTGAAGTGTCATAGTAAAATTGTATCGGCGGGAATTTGTACACCAGTTAAGTGTCCTGCTCGTTAGGGCGATGCGGCATTTTGATGAGCGGTTCAAGGTAGTCCTTATAGCTCCGTCACTTCTGAGCCTCTAACGTGCAGGTAGGCGGAGCACTTAACAAATATATACATTCCCGGTAGCTACAACACACTACAAATATTGTAACTATGAATATTGGGGGAAGTGAAAGACGCTATTGAACGGAATTTGCTTGATCCTGTATCATGTGCCATGTGTCACTGGAAAAATGAATGTCCACCAGCAACAATGTTACAGATTTTACTATTTATTTTTTGTAGCAGGCACAGTAAATAATGAGCAGATTACCTCAAAAAGTCTCCAAATACAGCGAGACGCTCTGACTACGTGTCATGTTGGTCAACTGGTCCCGATTGCAACATGTTCCAGAGAAAATGCAACTTTTACGTCGCCCGATGTTTAAAACCTTCCAGATCGTATAGAAATCCCTAAGCTGGGTTAGGGGACGTTGCTGCTTACCTGAAAGAATTCTCGTTATCAACAATGCAACTGGCTTTGGGCCGGAGTGCCTCCCGGTCTATTCTGGCGGGCAGCGAGGCGATAGTCGCCGTCAGTGAGTTCCGGAATCAGCCGCAGCCTGGCTTCATTATGCTACACCAAGTTAAGTATATCCACAATTTCCACAATGTGGCTCGTCAGGCAGAACTTTCACGTGCGAGGGTACAGAGTTTGTAAAATTGGAAACTAGGGTAGTACTATTAGTTTTCATTTTCTTTCTTTTTTAAGAAGAAATTATTAACGTCAAATTATGTTAATTTAATTTCAAATGTGATGGTAGTTGTTAAATATATTAAAAGATAATTTTTTATAAGATTCTAGTATATTTTTCACTTAGTAGCCTAATGATCTCGCTCTCTCTGTTTGTAAGGTATGGCCCAAAAGTTTTCTGCCATTAATCTTTCTTTATTTCACTCTTTGCTAAATATATGTTCCTGTGTTTCTATGAGTGAGCTGTACTTGTACCGCCTGGAGGGGCTACGAGCCCTGTGGTAAGAGCGGTTCAACAGTTTCACAATAAATGTTTGCACTGCACCTTGTAGTCGAAAGTTGACATCGTGTACCGATAACTATGTTTGGTAGTACACTAGCTAGTGTACACCTGCTAGTACATACTTGATATTCTCGTCCTTGTGCAATGAACATGTCCGTGTAACTAGGACAAATACATATCATTGGCTCTATTGGCAATAATTATTTCTGACTGCATAAACGTGGCAGCATGCAAACCCACACATAACTTCTGTTATATACTTGCGTTACGTAATGTTGCAAGTATCTCATATGTTCCATCGAGAGAAACAAATGTAAATCATCTCGAAATGGAAAGTCTTCTTATTGTTGTGTTTTAACGTGGTTGTTACAGGAATATACGAAAAAGTAGAACTGCATATTTACAATTTGTCCTCATAGAGATATTTTCATTTTATTCGCATACATATATTCTTAATCTTAACTGAGAGCAGATACTACAAATCTGTTTGGCAGTTTTTTTTTCAAACGTTTCGCTATGATAGCTAATTTTTCTAGACAAGAAATAATACAGTTTACACAAACAAGTCAATCAACAAAAATGCCCATGTTTACGTACATAATTAAGTAACAACCATAACATTAGCGAACATGGACAAAAAACATTTCAAACATAACTGACATACATATATTAACGATATATGCTCTCGTTTATATTAAAATATACTTACCGCAAGTCCGTTACGGCTGTGTTAATTCAGTAATTTTGCCGCATTTTATGAGAAACGCCCAAGGGATTTCGAGAAAATAAACATTTGATAACCTTACCTTATGAAACCACGAGATTGAAATATGAATCATAAAAAGACCATCAAAGAAAAAATACAATAACGCATACATCAAACTACACCTGTACGAAAGGACGTCAAAATGTATGTTGATAGCTGAGTAGAAGAGGGACCGCAGTCGCATGAAATACCGGATAGTTTTATTATTTGCTATTCACTAGAGCAGGCGAACCAATAGCGCTGTGTCGGGTAACATGAGTTATATATCGCATGCTCTGAGCACAGAAGCTATTACTGACTGTTAGCGATGTCATAATGACCATCCACATCTGATGTAGGACTGCATCATATAAAACTCGCAACCTGAACTATCCGTCTGAAAATGAAGAGGTGGAAAAAACTCTTTTTGGGAGGATTGACGAGACATTTGATTTTGATTGAATGGCTGGCTGTGTGTGTGTGTTTGGATGAGAACATATGGTAAACACTTATATGGCGGTTACTTTTATTTCAGAGAAGAAGAATTTTTTCTTAAACATTATTCATTTCCCTAAGACAGATGTTTCAAACGCAAGGCTATATAACACATTGTGGCACAATTACATCAGATTACTATCACAGTTTGCCTGCAGTGTATTTTTTCTCCACTCTCAAAACTGCCGGTACATTTCTCTTGTGGAGTTCAGCAACCGGCAGCATAAGTGCGTGCAGAGTTAACTACTTCGTGTTGCAGAACATTACAAGAGGAAAGACCCTGGTGCTACAGGCGCTGTAAGAACACATACCTCCCTCCAGACCAAAATAATTACTGTCCATTTTGAAGATGTCTCTTGGTAAAATTTATATTACCAGCCGATCCAAAATTAATTGGATTTGAAGCAACGAGTGAGCTATGTATGGCATATGCCCGCCTCCCTTGCATACTGCCAGCCATGTAGTCACCTTAGATAACTGTATGCCCAGCAGTAATGTTAGATACTGCCAGCCACGCAGTCACCTTAGATAACTGTATGCCCAGCAGTAATGTTAGACAGCAAGGATGAGGTGTTTGAGTGGCGATGTGTTAGTGAGAAGTGGGAGTGCTGCAGATAATAGGAGGCCGTACAACGGTGAGATTGACGGATGATAAGTTTGGAAGGGATTAGTGTAAACATTGTGGTTAAATAGCAAAGCTCAGGAATAATACATTCCAAGTGCCAAGCAACTTATTTCATTTTAAAAGAAAGATTTGTAGTAGAGGAATTGATTCTAACTCGTTGAGTATTAGTATTGTACAAATATTAGCAATTCTGTAAAATTAACTGACAAGACTCCAGATTAAATGTAAATATCTGCCAGTTTCGTTGGAAACAATTATAATTAGATAAATAAGAGCATTGAATAAAATAAATATAATTTTTAACATTACATTCAACCAGGTCTGTCATGGATTTTCCCGGAGATAAAACTTTAACAATACGAAATAATAAATAATTTACACGCATTGTAACTGTCAGCATTAATCTATGACCTCATCGCTTATGAGGATCTTCGATCAAGGAAACTGTAACAGAGTCAAGAGCGGAAAAAATTCTACTCATAAAAAACATACATATACAATTTAAAACAGTACAAGAATCCGTATTTTTTTACTAAAATTGTAATGTTACCACCAACGCCAAATTTGGTACCAAAAATATGTCTGGGTAGTTAACGGATGTTCTTTTCTTTCTCCGGTACGTGGACGAACTTATTTATTTTTTTTGGCACCTGAATAGAAAAAAAGTTCTGTACAGCTGAGTGCGAAGTGATTAATTTATCAGTCCGGGTAGACGACCATGAATAAGCGAGCCAGATAAATTCGCGTGTCCTTGGACGCGCCATGTCCTTCCAGAATGTCGCCGAGAGAAACTACGAGAAGTAAAAAATAGCCAGGAGCGATATATCGCAATGTCACCATCCCCGCTTCTTCCGTATCCATCAGTTCCCTTTTGTGTTGTTCTTCGTCTTTTATCGGCCCGCGCTGTGTACACACACGCCCTTTATTTTCTTCGCTCGCAGTTTATACATCTGGCACAGCCCCTCCCCCCTCCCTTGGCCTGGACCTCGCCAGGAGAGTCCTGCTATCAAAATATTTAATAAGGAGACCTCGTGCGCTGTAACCTGTCTTTACATCCCGGGTTTTCAATGTTCGTAAAAAATGTACGTATCAAATGTAACCGCACAGTTATTCTCTTGTCTGTATGTTGTCGACACGAGGAGGAGTAAGCGCATGCCTACGCCGCTCCTAACGTGTTTGTTTATTCACTCGGCTTCTTGGTCTTGGCTCAAATATACCGGAACACTGCAAGAAAAATGATAGTAATATATTTCATTATTTTTTAAATTTATGTTACTACTTTATTATTAGTAAGGTGAGCTTTGAAATATATTTGTTGTGTTCAGGAGAACTATGTGAGGCCAATAACCTGAAAGGACTGTGCTCTCTCTCTCTATTTATCTATACATATAATATGATTTATATTAACGAGTAATTAACGTCGAAGTTCGTTTCCTTTGGACATACGTCATTGCGGGCAATGTTGCAGTATTGCAGAAAATCCCCCACAGTAAAACAAAGAAAGAAAGCAAGAAAATCCAGTAACTGTAGCCAACATACATAAAACATACAGATAATTCCTTAAAGGAATGTTTCACATCTGTTGCTTACAGCTTACTGGCTTTTCTATCTTTGTTTTACTGTGGGATATTCCGCAATGCGGCAACATTGCCCGCAATGACGTATGTCCAAACGAACTTCGACGTTCATAACACGAACACATTGTAAGATTCGTTCAACGATCACATATTAAGAATGCAGCTAGCAGAACTTCAGACCAGGCTTCAGGTCTACTGTCCTTGTTCAATTGCATATTTATTATTGGCTACTATATACTTAATTGTGTGGCCGAAGAACGTTCATCCAATAGCAATCATAGCAGAATCGTGCATGAGTTTGCATGCTAGCTTACATGATATCACGACATTTTCGGCGCCTGTTGATCCCCAAGACATTAAAAAACGGAAAAGAATAATGTTCTTGACGTTCATTACTAACTTAAATGTTCTAATTTGTAAAAAAAAAAAAAATTAGACGGTTTTAATATAAAAGGATCAAAGCAACAAAAAAATTTTTTTTTGTTTTTTTTTTTTTAGTTTCCTACACTAAGTAAATAACTGAACTGCCAATTGTGTTACTATAGATATAACTAAGTCCTAGATGCCCTGTGCTAACATGTGCAATGCACTGAACCAACCGTCTTGCTAGTTTAGGAAACTTTAAAGAGCATCATCTCCAAACGTACTTGGTTCTGCAATGGAATATCTTGTACAAATATAACCATATCCATGTGGTGGTTGGCTCTGAAAATATTTGTTTTAATAAGATCATCTTCATCAAAAGTTTGATTCAAGAGGTGGAAGGCCAATTTTACTGCCCGAGCCAGTTGTGTGACAAATTGAAGGCAGTCATCTTGCGGATTATACTTCTAAAAAAATACAAATTCCAATGTCGAAAATTTGCTATCAAACATTTAAGAAAAGAACATTATTCACAAAACTGGCTATAAGCTGACTATACATCTGTAGAACAAAACTTTAAATCAACTGTTACGATTTGCAAGTTAAGAGCAATATTTAAAAAATCTGAATATGCCTATGCAAAGAACAATGTACAACAACTTCCTACCCACATTTCTGCAGTTTCACGTAATCTCAACAAACGCATTAAAAACGAGCCATACACAACGAAACCTGAACGTTTTGGTTCGCAATATGGCATATTCAATTTGATCACGTAACAAACGAGCAGCATATCTACTGTCTACTTCACTTATAAGTTTTTGGTTCGTTGTGGAAATATTTGACTACGCCTCCTTTCCTCTATGTACACAAGAAACATACATAAACAAACCATATGCAATGGATATATCAAGAGGGATCTTACGACATGCAAAAAAAAAATTGCAATTGTCAAGAATTCCACAAACATAATCTACTACAAGAGACAAATTATTCAACACATTCAATATACTCTGGGCAGAAAGATAGGAACAGTTATTGCATTTGGAGTGAGAGGGCTACTGGACGAGTTGCGCGGGAGGTAAGCTCATCCTGGGAGATCACGTAATGAATCATCTAGGACCAGATGTAAAATAGTTGATATTGTGGTGAGACTCATGCGGCAGGCAAAATACGAATATTAAGATTGTGCTCCTACTGCAGACATTGTTTGATGACGTTGAAATCCTAGAATATGTGAGATTCAAATACTTGTTGTCAGGTCATACCTATTTGTGAATGATTCTGATTTTTGGTGTCGAATGTGCATTCAAGAATCAGCAGCATCGCTTCACAATGCAAGACTACGTGAATTTAATAAAACGAGCCGGAAGAAGAATTCCTACTAATCTTTTTTTTTTTTTTTTTTTTTTTTTTCACGCGAATGAAGGCATTACTGATGACATCGAAGGGTTTGGGCATGTAATAGATTTCACTGAAGAATTTACTGATTAAAGTTGTCTATACTTACATAATAACTTGTGTGAGAACAGTATTTTGTGCATGTGAGACTCTTATGAACTAACAGGACAAAATGGATAATGAGAGTTCATTGATTTTAATTGCCCTCAAAAACTTTTATAACTGATGAAAGTACCAATAACTTTGAAAATTATGGGTTTCAGTTTTCCATTACTAATAGTAATCATTGTACAGACCTTTCTTAACAATAATATTTTAATCAGTGACAGTTTATTATTACGTATGGGTAATATTAAATAGTGATGAGAATCTGCATCTCCAGATAAGTTACAAACATTGTTTGTGCATTGTGTAAGTTTACAACGCTTCGATGATAGTACGGTGTGTTAACCAACTCCCCTACATTACTTATACGTCCATATCGCAACATGAAGCCAAGTGACTTTGATAATTCCTTAGTGTACAAAGATAAAAGTGATAGCCTATGTCACCATATTGATGTAGGAGACACATATGACAGTAAGTAGACAACAGCAAATAATATATCACGGAAAGAATGCTATCATGATTTGATACAACATACAACTACCTTGGACTTTTCTCAGATTACTGCATACGTTACTTGTTTCAATTAATACAGGCTGAGTCGGGAGTAATGAGAATTATTCTAGGATGTGACAGAACTCGTCTTTATGGTTAAAAAAGCTCACTTGAACATGGGGTTGATATGTGACGGTTGTCGAGATAGTCCCTTTAGAATTAAAAACACTGATAACCTGTCGAGTAAATCTTATTGTTTTATTTTCTTAAACGTTCTCGTTTCAGTGACAAGGAAATTTTAATAAACGAAAAAAAATAGCATATTAACGAGTTTTGTGTTTTTATCGTGTAGTTAAAAATTAACACAAATTTTCACTTACAAAAAGAAATTATTTAACCTAACTTTCCATAGCCGAAACAAGAGGATTTTTTCACGTCGTGTCGCTCTTTGGGTCCGTGACATGAATTCCCAATAAACTCTCAAATATTCCACCATCGGCTTCAACGTATTTGTCAACTCGCTGAAGAATATTACGCGTTGCCCATCGAAGATCATTATGACTTTCCTGTATGCCAGCAAAAGCATCCATTATACGAGCAAGCAGTTCGTCTCGTGTACTAACTTTACGACTGTAGACTTCACGCTTCACTCAACCACATACACAATCATCTAAGGGGTAGAGGTCTGGAGACCTTGGTGGCCAGGGAATGGTACTACTACGTCCAATCCCACGACTAGGAAATGTGGTACTGATATGCTCCCTCACATGGTTGCAATAATGAGGAGGCGCTGCATCATGCTGGAAGTACAAAACAAGACGTGTAGCATAAGGAATGTCATCGAGTAGTTCATGTAATGTATGTTGCAAAAAGTGCAGGTATCTTACCCCATTCATATGATCAATGATCATCTGAAACAACGGGGCCTATCAGCCGGTCATCCAACATACCACACCTCACATTTATTGAGAAACGCACTTCAAAATTGTATCTGCAATATCACGGGTGTTTTTTTATTTGGGCTCCATAACTGATTGTTACGTGAATTGAAGATTCCATTACGAATAAACGTAGCCTCAACCGTGAAGAGTATTACTGGCACCAAATGACGATTGTTTTGAGACCCGTTACTACATTGTATCCGCTGTGCATTGTCTCCTATGTGAAGATATTGCACACAGGTTGTCCGTTCACACTGTCCGTTCACACTGTCCGTTCACACTGTCCGTTCACACTGTCCGTTCACACTGTCCGTACATCAAAACAAGTGGCATCTTGAACTGTCCGTTCACACTGTCCGTGCATCAAAACAAATCGCACCTTGGGAAGAAGACGGCCGCAAGTGCAAAACTGCTAGTTCTGAGATAATTACATTTTAATGTTAAAAAATCTGGTAATTTTGTTTTGCAATGTATTTTTTTTTATTTCTTGAGTATGGACAGAAATTGGGAGTTCTTTAAATACAGTATTACATATTTAGATTATAAACTAAAAATTTATATATATTTAATTTTTTGCACTTATGGTCATATTTAAATATAACTGAATCTAAATTCGTTGTATTATGGCCAAATATATTTCCCAATAAATGGGTATTTTTGATCTAAATGAATATACAAATATGACAGTTGTACATCTCGCTATTATTTAATATTGCCAGAATTAATGGAATAAAATTATTATACATCACATTTTAGTGAAAATGCTTGTCATCTCCAAAACATTTTTAAAATATGTGCATGTGTGATGAAAACATGTACAGTTTTGAATTAATGTGTTTAAACCCAGGTCAAAAAAGAGATGTGTAAAGGTATTAAGGCTATGTCTGTGTGTGTCTGTGGCTTTGTAGTTCACAATTGGTTGGACAGAATTCAATGTTTTTTTTTTTAATTTAATTTAAAGACAGTTTCATCGGGATGGTCTTAAACTGTATTTGATGTTCTTTAAAAATAATTCCTCCTTTTCTGAATTTGTGTGAAAATTCTATAGACGTGTAATAGATAATTTGTTACAGTGCCATGTTTATTTCTCTGTGGGGTAGCTGAAACTTTAAATTTTATCAGAGATTTTACTGTGAAAAGAAACGGTATTACCAAATATCGTACGACGACGAAATAGGATATTAATAAATAAACGTAAAAAATATAATAAGATTGACACCTATGTCTGTCTGTGTGTCTGTGGATTCGTTGCTCCCATACAGTGCTCTTTTATATGACAACAAATACTTTTATTTTTACCTTTATAAAAAAATATAATTTTATTTGATGTTTACAGCGATTGTTGGAGTATTAAAAATGTGAAACTACGAAAATCGTTTAAATTAAAAATTTATAATAATAATCGGCACCCAAAACGATTTCTTAATAAGTACGAAATATTATTTGTAAAGGTTTTTATGCCTTTATATACGTCGAAGACATGTAAGTTGACAAATAAATTAGATAATTAAAAATTAGCTAAAATGAAATAGAAAAGAATAAAACAACCAGACTAAATCCACAAAACTATATAGCATCCTATGTACCTAATTAAATAACTGGGTTTAACTATTGGAATTGAAAATTACACTTATTTAAACTAGGCCTACCTATTTTGTTTTTTAGCGGTCCATCGACGCATTTACGGGTAGAGAATAATTTGAAATTATTAATTTTTACTTTATAAGGGATTGCATTATGTGTGGAAGATTTCTTTAAATTTTTTAATTTAATTATTGTTTTTCCTTTGGGTCGACAGAAAAACTTTTTAAAAATATATTGCAATACTGTGACTTTATATGCTTTGCTTGACACATCCGGGAAGATCTATTTTCAAAGCAGTACTGAGTCCTGTGGCCTGAGTACATTCAGGAGTAAGTCCTTGTGTCTCAAGAGTATCTTACTCTTTCTTCAGTGATGAACACTAATACGCCTAATTCTTTTGCCTCATAGATTAATTTCAATCTAATTGTATATAGTCCTTTCTTCTCGACTTTAATTTCATTAGTTAGACTTCATAATAGTTTTTCACTTTCTTCGTTAACATTAAAAATTTGATCCAAAGATTTATTTCACATTATATACATCCGCTGTGTCCAGTTCGTTTATCTCAAACGGTGATATATAATTAACTTGGCAGACTGTATGACTGTTTCCAACTAAACAGGAACAAAAACGGTCGTTCCCTTTAACACACGTGCCTTCCGTTTTTCAAATAATTAAGTAGGCCACAACAATAACATTTATGCTTTGGTCAGGTGTACCAAAGTAATGAAGTAATATAATTTGAATTTCCTCAAAAGTCCATAAACATAGATGTGGCTGTATATAAATTTTAAAAAAATGGAAATACTAAGGACACATTTACATGGAATACGGCTATAAATGAGATATGGCCGTATTGAACAAAAACGTAAGGCTGAATTACAGAAGTGCCATATGGACACAATTATGCCCTGCCTCCAATATTTTACACTCTATATGTTGCCTTACAGAAACAAACATAAGGTTTTTTTCTAAAGTGTGCCTTATCTACTTTAGTTGATTAAATGTTTGCACTTGTGGCCGTCTTCTTCCTAAGATTGTCAAATGTAGAAAGAACAATTAAACTACAGCGTCCAAGTTCACATTCCACACAATAATAAATAAGGCTGTTACAAGCGTGTTTCCACGGCAGCCCATTTCCAGCTTGAAATGAATTGAAATATGAAGAGAAAGGTGTGTTAATGATAATGTATTACAATCTCCTTATCACTGGAACGTGAACATTAAAGTAAATAACACAATAATATAAATTTCACGGGTTATCAGTGTTTTTAGTTGAAACGAGGCTATCTCGACAACCGTCTTGACCCAATGTTCACATGAACTTTTTTGATCATAAAACCAGTTCTATCACGTCCTAGACTATTGCCCTTTCCTTCCGACCCACCCTGTATAAAAGCCTTTCAAATTTAAATGTAAACCAAACAATAAACTACTGAACCCATTCTTTGTTTAAAACAGCATTAAATAACTGCCTTTAGAATCCTATAATATTTCTTTCTTTAATATGAAAAAATATATGGAAGCTCAAAAATAAGGAAATATGTTCATACCTGTAGGAAACAACCACACAATGGAAGCAAATTTTTAATCATAATTACTTGAATACAGCCGTACATTAAGTGTATGTATATGAGGTAAGCTCTTCAGTTGATAATTATATGTTACATATAAAATAGAAGTACGCCAAAGGAAACCCGGCAAAAGGCATACCAACAATTATACTAGCGATGCCGTATTTAAACAATGCGGTTTGTATTTCTCTACATTTTCACTCACTTGAAATATATTGTCTGACCTGATGGGCGCCTCATGCAACCACCATTGGTTAGTTGATGGACTTTCCATTGAATACAAAACATACAGTTGCTATACTTGCAGATATCAAGGACAGCAATACTTGTAAGAACACAAGGAGTTTGTAACCTTGTATAACACTACCTGTAGATGTTATAAATACAGGGTTAATATATTTGAACTTAAATACTATAAAATACAAGGGGAACTGGTATCTAGTATAGCTGTTGTTCGAAGCAGTCAGCTAGTTAGTGTGTCTTATCTAGCGACTTACGTTTATCATTGCTGCCATCTTATCTGAATTACATTGTTTTGGTTAGCACAGTCATGTTTCCAAGGTCACGCGAACTTTTTAATGCTGCACATTTCTAAATCACATATAACATCTTATGTATTGTGTGGCCTTCGTACAATTATACTGAACATACTGAACCTGAATATTTTACGACTGAGCTAATACCAGAACACATTCTATTGCTGCGTGTAACGTTCCAACAAGATAAGTACAGAGAGAAATAGTGGAAATTACAAGAATTGTTCGTGTCATTGTATTATACAAGACAATGTAGCGGCTTGTGAGCCTTGTATGATTGAAGGGTGGTTATCTAGTTGTTTCAAAACTAATTACAAATCCAGAGTTACGATTGGTCCAGTCAAGTGTAGAGAAGACAATAACGAGAGAAGAACATAATATATGAACATGTTATATTGAAGCCTAGCAAACTGTCAACTTTAACTGAGACAAATCAGCGTTCCTATGTATAAGGTACTCACGGTAAATAGAACAGTTTTGAGGACCACCTTGTATTAATTATGACTTGGCGTGAGCTCTAGAGTTACCTATTACATTACTAGTTATTATTTAACTGCTGTTTTTGTATTAACGAAGCATGGGAAGATGCCAATTGGCTGAAAAGAAAACAAAAACAAGGGTGTCAACGCTTTACCAAGTGTAATCTATACGAGAAGTAGATTAGACTATAAACATTATTTTAATACTGTTTTATCTTCTTAGCCTACTCTAGACATGTGGTGCCTTCGTCACTTGTTGAGAGTAACGCTGCATAATTTTCTAAATTTACATTATTCAGCAGTAAAAAAGCTTGTTTTGTAGGGTTAATACCTGTACACATTACTGTACGAGTAAAAAAATGCCAAAGTTTTGTTTTGTTGCTGATTACTGTAATAAATAAAGTCTTGAGTGTCTCTAAATGCCTCCCTGCCCACTGGTTTGCTGAAAGAAACTGCTCTTGTCTCAAGCGTACATTTTTCCTGTGAAATTCATTTCACACGCTCGAATTAAAAGCCTTTATTATTTCTTTTATCACAAAAGTATTTTTATTGTTTTTTTTTTTTTAATTTCTATAGGTCTATCGAAAACTGCGTAGTCTATAAAAATCTAATGACACAAAATTTGTACGCAGTGTCTTTGTTAGTCATTCTATTGTGTTATTTTACGATTAGCTTGTTCCGAAGTACTCGCGGAGTCTTGTCGATCCCTGCAACGTTCATTCTGTGTTTGGTCACCAACGTTGTCTTTTAAAACTTTTTATTAAATATACACACACATACTTTCTTTCTATTCATACCAAAACCATCTATTACACCACCCTTAGTATTCTAATGTCAAAAAAAATACAAACTTGTGACTAGGAAAATAGGTTAGTTGAACTTGAAAACACGTCGATGTCAAGGTCGTTAGATTTTCAACCGAAGAGAAGAGCCTGTTCACAAGTCACACAGTTTAAGTATTTTACATTAATGTTTTATGTGATGTGAAATGGTAAGTAAATAAGTCTGGCGGGTGAGAACGCGTTTAAATAACAAATAAGGAACTAAACATTTCCATTCTAAATGTTTAGTCAATTTAAAGTGAAAAATTAATAACATTAATAGCCTGTATTAGACTAAACTTTACGAAAGTTACTTGAAACGAATGTATTGTCAAATATGTTACATAGTTATATTTATATATACATAATATATGTATATATATATATATATACATACACATATATACACATACATACACATATATACACATACATACACACACACATATATATATATGAAAAACATTATTTACACAAAAGCTGGTAAAAATTTTTTTAACCATATGAATTCTCTCAAGCAGTGTCCAAAAACAAACTTATTTTTGTCACATAGTACGCAACATTCACCAGTGTTCCAGAGGACAAGAGAAAGATTCTATATCTAAAAAAAAATAAAAATAACAAATGACAATCGCTAACTTCAACTAGTTTTCCACCTACAGGTAAAGCAGGAGCGGGATGTGAAACACGGATAGCATAGCAATGAAAGAAGTACAGCTGAGATGAAAAGTTAATGCGACCATAGGAGTGGAAGTGTGATCATGTATTATGCAGGCTTGCAACCTTACAGAGCATTCACATTCTGCCGCTGCACTTCGCCAAGCGCATCTTCAGACAACCTACACAGATCGTGAAGCGGCGAACATTACACACTTCATTTCCTTCCACTAACTGAATAACTGTTTTATGTTATTGCGAGTGAATGATTTTACCCACTAAAACCCACAATAGCATAAGAAGCAAAAGGTGCGATAAAATAATAACAAAAACAAAATTTAAACATAGAAGAAAATCTAATAATGGCGTCTAAGTTTGTAAGCATACTACTAGTAACCTTATTGGTTTCGTCAGAAAATAAATAAAACGTCTGAATTTTTTAATTACTTTGAGTTATCACGTTGTAGCAGAAACAAGCATTATCTAATGTTTACACACATGTTCACACTCGCCATACTTGTGTGCGCATACCAGTCATCAACATACTTGTTGAAATAGTAGTTTAACCAGCCAATAGAAAAAATAGTCAGATAGTATGTTACATAAATGTTCAATGATTGTCTCATTATTTTCACTGAACTGCCTATTAATTGATAACTTCTCTGTTAGCGATCAGGATCGTCACTTAATACGGAATAATAAATTATTTTGAGGTCTTGAACTGACGATACATAACGCTAACATTCTAATCGAATCTCCGCAGTGAACACACATTCTATGAAAGAGTACTTATTACTTATCCACAGTTTTAGGAACACTGTTTCAAATATAATGAGAATTTTTAAAGTAGTTAAACTAATGACGAGCAACAAAGTAAAGCTGAAAATTAATAAAATTATCCTTTCGCTTAAAATCGGAGGAAAAGCTTGTTGACGAGTCAGACGCCATATTACATTGTTTTTATGAACCGACCAAACCAAAGTTATTCGCATGCTTGTCTTGGAATTATAGAAGCAAACTATTTAATATAGTCTAAGTTGACGTGGAGTTTGTAACATGTAATCACATTTTGATTACAGAAATTAACTGTTGATTTCCATATTATAGATAGGTCGGTACGAATATACAGATTATATTATGAAATAAAATGAATACAATTACATATTTTCTCACACTGTGAATATGTTAATACTGACAAAACATTACGCATTGCCAGGTCAAAAAGGACACCATTAAGAAATGTATCATCTTGAATAAGGCCTCTATTGTGATATATGTATAATATTGTACAAGGCCTCTATTGTTATATATGTATCATCTTGTATAAGGCCTCTATTGTGATATATGTATAATCTTGTACAAGGCCTCTATTGTTATATATGTATCATCTTGTATAAGGCCTCTATTGTGATATATGTATAATCTTGTGCAAGGCCTCTATTGTTATATATGTATCATCTTGTACAAGGCCTCTATTGTTATATATGTTCCTATGGTATTCTATTTTGACAGTAACACTTATTTAGCAATACAAGTTAGCCGTATTTTTAAGATGATTCGTTGAAAATACAATTTTTACATGTTAGGAAAATAATGTAAGATGTTGTTTAGCTTGCAACATTAAAAGTAGAGTTATGTTTAAAATGAATATTTCACGGCTTTCTTTTTCTTACTAAAAATTCAAATATCAATATCTCAGAACCACCGCTATTGTAGTCGAGAAGTGATATATTCGCAAATGAAAAACATAACCACTTATTGAATTAATTAAAATTAAACATCTTGTAACTATAAATTATGAAGTAAAGACAGTGCGAGAGATCTGATACCCGGTACAGCCGTGTACAAACCTGACGAGGTAGGAAGAGTGTGGTATGACCGTAGCAAGGCTGCCAACTGTACAGTACAGGAACGTGAAGTGTCCAGGGATGTACAAGATAGGGGGTGGACGCGAAGTCAAGCAGATCCAAGGAAGTGTGAAGTGCGAGGGTGAAGGGAAGGTAAAATGTCGCAGGAACTGACGAAGGTGCGGTGAAGTGCTGGAATATTCATGAGCACGGCTGAATTAACCATCAGCGAGGGTCGTGTGTCGCGAGAATGCTTAATTGAGCGAGCCTTCACAAGTCCTAGCAGTATCCTGGTCAAGTAGGAGGGGGGGGGGGGGTGTCTTCACTGCGGTCAAAGATGGGTCCTACAAGAACACAAGAGCTGAGTGCAGCCCATAGATCTTGCACTTGCTCAGCGTGAGCTCGCATTCTTTAATAGAAGTTGTCGAGAGTAAGGCAGGCCCCAGTTGAGATCCTTGCACATAGAGGCGATAAGGCATGTGCTGAGGTAGTGATAGTCGACCTTACATCCCGCCGCAGATAGCGGACCTTGTAGTCCAATAACACGTAATTAGCTCTGTTATTACTGCACGTGTAAGAGTCTAAGTATTGAACTACACATGTCAGGAGACTGAAAGGCAATCACCTGAAAATATAATGTTTAGCCTTTTTCACTATTTCCTTTCTCTCTCAAGACTCACGGTTACTGACGTAAAAAGTGGCGTCCACAGATAATAGTTTTTTATCTTTGCTTTAAAGGAATCAAGTTCCCAGAACAGTTACTTAGACATATGCGTGTAAGTGTAAACATTGAACATGAAACATCTTGTTAGAAACTCGTGTTGAACTAGGGCCTTATGTTTAAGGTCACCGCCTGTCTGGAGCATACTGCGACAACTTGACAGTCTATATGCACTGTAGTCAAGCTATCACTTGAACATGAGTTCATAGGATTATGCCATAGACAGTCGAGTGTCTGTTAGAATCAATGTTCGCAGTTCGTCGATACTCTCCTCCCTACATAGTGCATAATATATGTTTGTAATCACGAACCTGAAGTTACACGCCACGCAAGTGAACATGCACTAAGGACGTGACGTCACTGAGACGCATTATTCGAACATTGTTTGTTGCACGTAGGCGGTTTCATAACAGTGCCTCTGCACTCGTCAGGAAAGCCTTTCCTTTTCGTTAAGTTAGTATACTGGGGGCAGGAATAATTGTTCCCTTACAATTAAGTAATTTCCCCTACACAATCAAATGGCATGCTAGACGGATACCTCAATAATAAGGTCGAACAAAATGTTTATCTCCAAGTACCAATATTGTCGTATTATGTACCAATATTGTCGTATTGTGTACCAATAATGTCGTATAATGTAACAATAATGTCGTATAATGTAACAGTGTACAAAATAAACGTGGTTTCTTTCTAAGCGAGACTCCATGTGCACTGAACTTATAATTAAAATGTTATATTATTTAAAACTAATAACCGTCATTTTTTTCTGTTTAAACGCTTAGCCTTGTTGTCAACTTACTGAATTTGTAAATTTAGTAATAACATGTTTTCTTTAAAACTTGATATCCAAAAATGTTGTGCAAAAGTATACAAACTTTTACACAAAGAAGGCACAAAAAGCTTGTATTTGAAAGTAACATATAAAATTACCTTTCATGCAAACATTGTGAGGACGAAAACACTACGTCTGGTTGGAGTAGTAGGTTTCATCAAGATATTGCTGTGGCAGTTATTAACGGCCCCGGCTTCCAAGCGTGTAACTTCACAATTTATATGGGGGATCAATGTTATGGATATATTTTTCAACGATATTTTTATAAATCTCTTTCAAACGTAAAGCAATTTATGTAAAATTTCCTTGACATCTTTTCGTTTATGTTTTTTCTTTCATAATACCCCAATATAATGTTAACATTTGCAATTCGAAATACGAGACCGAATATGTTTTGAAAATACGTCCTTTTTATGTCCTTACTTCTTAAGATATTTCAAGCAAAAATTAAAATGTATCTGCTGGAAAATAATTTTTTTCTTTAAAATTGATGGTTCAATTTAAGTCTGGGTGAGTAATTTGATATTGGTTATTATTAATCCTTCTAGTCTAAAAAAAGGCTTAGCTTTTTTTTAACACAACATCAACTCTTGTGAACGATAAGACTATATAATATTGAGTTTCGAATAATAGGATTTTATTTCACGTTTTTTTAATTTTTTCAGGTCTGACAAGAAATTTTAATTAAATAGAGGTACGATATAATTCAAATGACGTAACGTTTTGTATCTTCTTATTTTTACTGAAATTTTAATGGAGGTGTACATAAATATAGTAACCCGTCATTTCTTTAGAAAACCTCGAGAGGGATGGAGAATAGCTGTTTCAATACCGAAACAGCGAGAAAAAAAAATGTGGGGTCAACTTGAATATTGTTCATGATCGCTCTCAGTACCTTGAATGCACCAATAGCAGGCCACCAAACCTGAACGTAGATTCGTTCATGTCACTGATACAAGTGAGGACGACTAGTACAGATGGCGGTGAAAGAGAAGACGGCTGACAATCAAATAACAACGTGCGTGCTACAGAGATGAGCTTGGCGTTACAGAAGCAACGTGGATGAAAGTAGGAGTGGCTGTGTGGGAGTGTCGGCAAGTGATGGATCACCAGCAACAACTACCTCCTCCCTACTTCAAGCACTGCTACAATCGACACTTGATGGCGCCACAAGCGATCCTAGCGGCTGGGGCAGGAACTACTGCTATCTCCGCCAAGGAGAACACTGCAGGAAGGAAGCATCGCGCCTCCATAGAGGAATAAACGTTCTTGCGCAACAGAACCTTTCAGTATTCACTACTTTACGTCGCTGTTTTATATCGTAAATCAAGGTTAATTTGACCTTTAGGGGTAATTTTGTCCACTCAAAAGTGTAGTATTGAATGGTACTTATATCGTTCAGTGTGGAAATTTTCAACGTTAACTATATGGGTCAAAAGAAATGTTTCCGAACATTCGGCTCTAATGATCTATTTATTTACATTAAAAAAAAACTAATCTTACATTTTGAATTCTCAAAGAGACCCCAAAAATGATCGAAACTAACCCTGGGTTGCTGTATATTTATGTACACAATGGAGCTCGGGATGGTGTTAAGCCCCAAAATGTTTCATAAATTCGAATAATAAAAACAAAGTGATGTCTGCCGTGCCTGTAACTACTGCCTGGCGTCCTAGGTGTGTATGTAAGGTGATACTGCACATTACTACATTGCACACTAGTCTGTGCACGTTCTGCCATACCAGGTGCTATACAGGAAGATACAGCTGTCATTACATCTGCAGCTGATCCTGGAAGATGTCATGCCAGGTTTGCTGATAGGACATGAGATGTAACACATACTGTGCTGCTCCCGCAAGTGAACAATCATGTCACACTGTCAAGGTGTGGGGTGTTACAACACACTATTACCTGGAATATAATACTTAGTTTTCGTGACGTTGAAAGTTACAACTGTTTTAAAGATAAGACGACTACATCGAACACATTTCGAAGATGTACAAGTAGCTTAAAATTTCACTAGCAAAAAACAATAATATAAATAAAATGTTACCCGCAAGTATATACGGCTAACTTGCTTCAACATCCTACTGGTGAAGTGTCTAGACCATCTGACTTGCAAATTTAATATTTCGGAGGGCGTAAGTTCAGAACAGATTGTGTTATATTTTTACACTTTTGTTTTAGAAGATATGAACACGAATGGTAGTTATTTAGTAAGTTGTAAATACATACATGCTACATTTCCATAGCAAATACATGATGCAACTTCACAGAGTGTCAGATCAATAAATCACGAGACTTGATCGTACTTCCACCAGTAAGGTCTACATTCACTACAACAAGCCTAGCGTTCATATGAAGCCTGTCACGTATTATGCTAAGAGGGCAGGACCTCAATCGTCTACATACAGACGTCTGACTGGGAGCTCGAAGAAGTATACAGAGTCTTCAGGGATTTACAGCCAATAAGGTCCTACGATGTATACGAGATAGAATACGAACGACTAAGGAAACGGGAACACCTCGAGAAAATCAACCGGCCAACGTGAACGTCCGTTACGTTTCCCGCGTGCGAAAACCTAGGGTCGACCTCACCTCGTATCGATCACGGGTCGTATTAGCGGGAGGCTAGTGCTCTATCCACTGTTTCAACCGGAGTATTCACTTCTGCTATGTAATAATAATATAGGATGTTTGCTCGTATGAAGACCTGTGTACCGGACCGTACAACACGCTAGTACAAGACATTACCAAGTGTCCAGTCATGTCATACTGTCACGTCTGTTCTGTAATAATAATATAGGATGTTTGCACGTATGAAGACCAGTGTACCGGACCGTACAACACGCTAGTACAAGACATTACCAAGTGTCCAGTCATGTCATACTGTCACGTCTGTTCTGTAATAATAACATAGGATGTTTGCTCGTATGAAGACCTGTGTACCGGACCGTACAACACGCTAGTACAAGACATTACCAAGTGTCCAGTCATGTCATACTGTCACGTCTGTTCTGTAATAATAACATAGGAAGTTTGCTCGTATGAAGACCTGTGTACCGGACCGTACAACACGCTAGTACAAGACATTACCAAGTGTCCAGTCATGTCATACTGTCACGTCTGTTCTGTAATAATAATATAGGATGTTTGCTCGTATGAAGACCTGTGTACCGGACCGTACAACACGCTAGTACAAGACATTACCAAGTGTCCAGTCATGTCGTACTGTCACGTCTGTTCTGTAATAATAATATAGGATGTTTGCTCGTATGAAGACCTGTGTACCGGACCGTACAACACGCTAGTACAAGACATTACCAAGTGTCCAGTCATGTCATACTGTCACGTCTGTTCTGTAATAATAATATAGGATGTTTGCTCGTATGAAGACCTGTGTACCGGACCGTACAACACGCTAGTACAAGACATTACCAAGTGTCCAGTCATGTCATACTGTCACGTCTGTTCTGTAATAATAACATAGGAAGTTTGCTCGTATGAAGACCAGTGTACCGGACCGTACAACACGCTAGTACAAGACATTGTGCAGCAGAAGACATGCAATATTGGCTTTTATAAAGCTGTGCAAAGTGGCAGATGCTTAATATGGGCATGTTCGTATTAATGTTTACCTCCAGGCGATGTTCACTTCATGTGGACGTCCTTCGTGTTTCTCAAACAACATGGGAATATATAAGCGAAGGAAACCATTATGAACGCTCAAAACGACAAAATAAATAATTCTTGCAGGTGGTTTCAGCGAGTTATTTCAACTTCTGACATGTCGCACCTGTCCCCGCCCAAACGTCTGAATAAAAATACAGCGAAGCGGGGGAAAAAAAGACATGAGCATTGGCCCGACTCGAAAACTCACTCGCCTGGCAATCATCATAATTGAAGTTTCCGATGTCGGAAGCCAAAAACTCGAGATGATATTTTTTTGTTTGTTTGTTTCTGGGAGCAATCTTTCGGCTGTCATATTTGCGATTCCGACTTCATAATTACCAAATGGTTTTGCCGTGTTCGTTTAAGCCCTTGGGAGGGACGGATGTCGCAGACATGGCAGGGCTCAGGGGCGGTGTTGCGAAATTTTCCCTGCCAGTCGTCCGCAACTGAGGGGAGAGTTTTGAAGCCCAGAGTTTGTGGGAGGGGGGGGGAGGAGGAGGAGTAAAGAAGCGAAGTCCTCACAAATTGCGAGAGATGCATTTAATAATTCTGGACGCCACGAGGAAGGGAATAAGGATGGAATAGAGGGGGGATATGATGTGAGGGGAGGAAGGTACGGCACCTGGTTCACGCTGATAACTGCCCACACGCCGGTATTGATCTGCTTATGTACAGCAAGAACTGAAAACATTTTGTTTGAGGCCGTGTGCCGAATATCGAGCAATGACTATACAGTATTCATAATATAAACTCGTGACATGCGGCTTATGTCAGCTATCAGCAGCAGAACAACTCTTCATATGCGATAACACGTTGCTACGTCAGCAGGTCCAGTCTTGGATGACAGTTATTTTATATAAAAAAGTCGGATATAATTAGAAAAATTAAATGAACTATATTCTCACTGGTGTTGTCTGCCTACAGTATGCGTGACTCCAGCAGTATGTGTCATTTAACAGTTTTGATACTCTGAACTATAATCTCACTGGTGTTGTCTGCCTACAGTATGCGTGGCTCCAGCAGTATGTGTCATTTAACAGTTTTGATACTCTGAACTATATTCTCACTGGTGTTGTCTGCCTACAGTATGCGTGGCGCCAGCAGAATGTGTCATTTAACAGTTTTGATACTCTGAACTATAATCTCACTGGTGTTGTCTGCCTACAGTATGCGTGGCTCCAGCAGTATGTGTCATTTAACAGTTTTGATACTCTGAACTATATTCTCACTGGTGTTGTCTGCCTACAGTATGCGTGGCTCCAGCAGTATGTGTCATTTAACAGTTTTGATACTCTGAACTATAATCTCACTGGTGTTGTCTGCCTACAGTATGCGTGGCTCCAGCAGTATGTGTCATTTAACAGTTTTGATACTCTGAACTATAATCTCACTGGTGTTGTCTGCCTACAGTATGCGTGGCTC